>VXAY01007072.1:698421-787021 GCA_013399855.1 Oxyruncus cristatus
CCCCCTGTACCCCTGGTTGAGGGACCCCCAGCCCCCTGTACCCCTGGGGGAGGGACCCCAAGCCCCCTGTACCCCTGGTGCCCAGCCCTCCCACCGCTCCTGCACCCCCAACGCTTGATGCTCCCTCCTTTCTCATCCTTGGCAGGAGGGATGGAGGATCCCTTGGGTGCTTCACCCCCTGCCCATCCTGCCCAAAGGAGGGGGCTCTCTGGGGCAGTGGAGCCACGTAAGTCAAACCCTGATTATTTTCTTGAACTGAGCCAAACTTGAGCTGAGCTGAGCTATGCCAGTTCCAGCTGGACCCAAATGCCACCTTCTCTGTTCCTGTGACTGGGGACTTCCCCTTCCCACCCTGGCCATGTCCAACACACCTGGAGAGCTCAGCTGTCACCCACACGTCCCCAGCCTGCCCTGTCACACCCCGTCACCTCCCACACCCATTTCCCCTCCCTCCCAGCCCTTCCCACAGCCAGGTGGGTTCCCCCTGCTGCTGCCTCCCTGCTCCCGTGTCCTCGGCTCATCATGAGCACCCTGGCACAGCTCAGCCCCGTGACTCAGCATCCCTCAGGGGACAGCACCCTCGTGACTCAGAGTCCTTCGTGGAACAGCACCTTCATGACTCGGTGTCCTCTGCTCCTGTACCTCGGGGAGTGACTGCCACATCCCGGGAAGCGCCAGGGACAGGCTGGGTCAGATCCAGGAGGTGGAATCCGGAGCCAGTAGAGTCCAACTCAGTAATAAGGTGCAAACTTTCACTGGGGCAGGAATTAATGAGTGGATTAGTGGCCATAAATAAGCAAGGGGTTCCTTGTGACTTGTAAAAGATGACTCAGTGCTTTCATTGACGCTGGTTGCTGCCCAAGAGGACACCGTGTGATCCCAGGGCAGTCTGGACCTCACCTGGGGAGTCCATTGTGATGATCCTAAAGCACTGCTGGACATTTGGTGAGGTCGAGCCACCCCAGCTCTGCCTGCTCTGGGACTGAGGTGGTGTCCGGGTATCTGAATCTTCAAAAGCAGTTTGTAATTTCCTCCAACTCCCAACTCTACGGATATTCAGGAAGGAGGATGGGCTGCTGTGCCCAATTGCCACTATTTATTTTATCCTCAGGCTCTTGTAGTATCTCCTGGAGCCCAGTTCCTTCCTTTCTCAGGGCATCCATGAACCCCAGCAGCTCACCATTGTTGGGAGGGGTGGGGGATCCCTCTGTTGCTTCATCCCCTGTCCCTCCTTCCCAAACGAGCATGGGGGGGGTGTGGTCTGTGGGGGAGTGGAGCCAAATAGCTCAAACCATTATTAGTTTCTTAAGCTGAGCTGAACCTGAGCTGAGCTTTGCCAGTTCCAGCCAGAACCAAATCACCAGCCACGGGCTGTGTAACACATCCAGGGAGAGCAAGCAGAGAAGTCGGATGAGTCCCTCTGAGTGAGAGCAACGGGGTGAGAAGGTGACAGTGGGTGGGGTGACAGTGCCCATGGACTGAGAGAATCCTAGAAGGGTTTGGGTTGGAAGGGACCTTAAAGATCATGTCACTCCACCCCCCTGAATTCATCCATCCTAGAGCTCGATGACATGCTCTCTCGTGGCTGAAACGACATCAAGCAATCCCTCCTGGCTGTTGAGTCTTGTCCTCCCTTTGCCGGAGGATTCCAGCGTTGGAGGACTTTGCCTGGGGATTGCATCTCTGGATTTCCTGGCTGGAGCTGCTCGTCTGAATGCTCTCCAGCCCCTGTTGATCCAAATGACCTGGTTAGGCAGGCTAGTGGTGGGTCTATCCTAACTCACAGCTGGAAGAGGATGTGCAGTTAGTGTCTTGGAAAAGGAAAGGAGGGAGAGCAGCAAAGCGAAGACTAAGGGCTGGGAGTTGCTACGTCACAACTCCCGGGAAGCACGTGAGAGGGAGGATATCACAGGGCAGCTGCCTGGTCCTTCGGAAAGAGCTTTGAGGGAGTAAGTTCAGGGAAAGGCCGGGAATCTGGCAAAATGGAAATCTCAGCAATTATCTCAAGAACGAGGAGGAGGAGCCCAGACAGCGGAAACAACTCTAAATCATCAGAGACAGGGTAACACGAGAGCACGGGCAGAGGCAGCACGACCTGCTGGAGATGGCTGAGAGATTTCCAGGGGTCTAAAGGGAAGATGAAGGTGCTCCCTGGTGGTCCTGGCAATCCATGGTGGTCCCTGTGGTCCTGGGGAGGTGTGACCACGGCTGGCTCTGGGATGGCTGGTTGGCTCCTTTCCTTTCCTACACTGAGTGGGGGACTCAGGTGATGTCCCCTGCAGGGCTGAGCTCAGCCCGGGCTGGGCTGGAGGCAAAGGGCGTTTGGATAAATCCCAGATTTCCAAAAGCCTGATGATGGGCTTTTGTCTTAAGGCACTTTGAACACTGGCTGAAGAAATCTTGTCTGTGGATTATCCCTGAGAACAAGTAAACTGGGAGCTCACGTGTGTGCAAAGGGTGGGTTCAGCTCGAGTTCATGGAAGAAAAATCCACCAGGGATTATCACAGCAAAAAGCTCAGCCCTGGCTCAGGAGGTCCATGAAAACTGCTGTAAGCTGGGAAAGTATTTGAGGATGTGTCAGCCTGTGTGGGTGCTGAGTTTGTGCTGTTCACCCCTGCTGGAGGGGGGAGCCTTGGGGCTGTGCAGGGGAAGGCAGAGAACCTCCTACAGCGCTTGAAAAGGCACGTGGGAAAGACACATCTCCGACTCTTGACTGCAGGAGGGTGTTTGATGCTGTTTCACAGGACCACGACTCGCCTGCGACTGTTATAACCTGTGTGCAGGTGAGGTTCCCAAAGAGCAATCCTCAACACCCTGCAATTCCCACACTCACAGCCCTGTGAGAAGCCTTGGAGGACCAACTCAGAGTTCTAAGTAAGGTTGATATGTTGAAGAGATGATCTGTAAAAAAAAACAACCCCCAACCCACCTCGTTCAGGGAGAGGCGATAAAAGAAAACTCCCAGGCCAGAAGGTGCAGCCAGGCTGACCATGCTGGAGAGGACAGGGCTGGAGGAGCCCCATGGGGATTGAAAAGCAGGGTCAGGAGGAACCTGGTCTGATCCCTCAGCAAAGGAGGGACTGTTGGTCTGCTGGTAGAAGAAGGATTTGTGGGTCAAGGTGTCAGAGAAGACTTCTGTGATGGGAGCGGGGAGAATGGCTTCCCACTGACACAGGGCAGGGTTGGATGGGATAATGGGAAGAAATTCTTCCCTGTGAGGGTGGGGAGGCCCTGGCACAGGTTGCCCAGAGAAGCTGTGGCTGCCCCATCCCTGGAAGTGTCCAAGGCTAGGATGGAGCAACCTGGGCTGGTGGAAGGTGTCCCTGCCCATCTGTTGCAGTGAGATGAGCTCTAAGGTCCCTTCCAACCCCAACCATTCCATGATTCTGTGATTCTAAGCCACCCAGCTCATGCTGGCCACTCTCCACCAGTTCCTGAAGCCTTGGCCACATGTGGGGTCCTCGCTGTGTCCCACCACCCCCTGCTCAGGCAGGTCCCCACACAGCCCCGGGGCCTTGCACAGTGCAGCACCTCTCTCAGAACCCCAGAACGCTCCAGGCAGTGCCAGATCCTCTGTGTTCCTTGGCCCCTGGCTCCTCAGCCACCTTGCCAGGTATGTAACTATCCCAGCTATTTCCTGCTGTACTGCAAAAAAAAAAAATTAAAAAATTAAAAAATTAAATAATCCAACCTTTGGCCCTGCTCGATATAAACCCAGGCTGCAGCTGCCCAGCCCCCCTGGCTGGACAGGCAGCATTGCAGACAGATTGCGTGTGGTGGCAGCACAGCCAGAGCCCCGTGCCCTGCTTGTTCCCTTTGGCAAGGGGAGCAGGAGGGGCTGCCACGGCCGTGGCCTGGATCCAGCTCCCAGCACAGCTGGAGCGATTTATGGGCTGTGTTCCCGCTCCTGACAGGCACATCCTGGGATGCTCTGCTCCTGCACTGCCTGGAGATGGGGACCACGCGGCCCCTTGGGGCTGGCAGTGCCCTGGGGGGCTGCCCTGACCCTTGGCAGAGTGTGTGGGCAGAGAGGGGCAGCTCCCACCAGTGCTGCCTGTGGAGTCAGGGCTGAGGAGAGACCCCCTCAGAGTTATTTCCTGGGGACTAGTTCATGTTTTCTGTCCTGTAAGGAGAGTGCTGGGGGTCCAAGGGGATTACACCCCACAATCCCAAACGGGCAGCCCCCTTTGCTGCCCTGTTCCCAGGCTGGTATGAGGGCACTGCCCAGCCCAGAACACCCTCAGTGACGTGCAGGGGCCTGTCCCTGTGGGAGGGGGTGACAGGCTGTGCAAGGCTGGACATCGCTCCGGAGCTTTGCTGTGTGTGGATGCTGAGCTGGGATGTGGGGCTGCTGGACTTGGCTGCAGGGCCCTAAACCGTGTCCTAAGATCCTCAATCCCCCCCGTGCTGTGCAGCCCAGGGCAGTGCAGCCCTAGCAGATCTCTCAGACCAAGGTCAGTGAGGGGATTTGCCATCCCTGGGCTTGTCCCCGGTTGCCCTCTGGGCTCATGGCTGGACATGGCTCTGGGGGAAGCACTGGAGACCGGTGGCCACTGGGATCGCTGGTGTTTTGGCCTCTCTGATGGGGTTTTGGGTGGGAGCAGCTGTTCCCCCCACACCCCGCCAGACATGCAGAGGGAAGGCTGAGACAGGGTCGAGCTCAGGGCTGTGTCTCTGGGCGTTCAAGGCTGGGATCAGGGTGTGGGACAGGGGGCTTCCTCCATGGACCTCCAGCTCCCACCCTGCCAGCCCCCAGCTGCTCGCCCCCCTTGATCCCTGCTGACAGGGGGCTCAGTGTCCTGCCCCCACCATGGCTTTGGCTCTCAGCCTCCTGCTTGTGCAGGGATTTTTAAACTTCTGGGGTGCATCCCAGAGAGGGAATTGCCTCAGGTCCCCCCCCACAGCCAGAGCTGAGAAGGACCAGAGCTGTGTCCTTCCATGGACTCCACGACTGCAACAAAATCCCAGCCATCGATTAAATCAGCAGTTCCTGGGACACGCTGTGACTGTGTGGGATCTCAGTCCCCTCTTTCCCAGCCTGTGGGGGCACAGCTGGGATGCTCCCCCAGGCTGGCAGTGCTCCACAGAGCTTGGGTACCATAAGGATTCCCACAAAAGCATCCCTGAGTGCCACCAGCCCCATCCAACTGTGGGCAGGACCCCTGCCCTTGGCTCCTGCCACGGACCAGCTCTCTGGGGCTGTGCCCAGCAGGCAGGAGCCAGTGCCTGGGGCAGGTCTCTTGTCATTTGTTTTGCTCTTTTCCCTGTCTTTTGTCATTTCTTCTGCTCTTTTCCCTCAGCAAAGCAGGCAAGCCACGGTTTAGGATTCCAATTTCGCCGTAATTGTGCTGTTATCTCTCCCCCAGGGTCTGGTTTCACTCATGCTTGGGGTCGCTGTCTGCCCTGAGGGAATGGATGTTTCCCTTAGGGCTGTTCCAGAGCTTTCCCTGCCTCTGCCCTCTTCCACTCCCCCTGCTGACCTCTGCACTGCCCTTGGCCCTGAGCCCCAAACCCCTGCAGGGCAAAGGCTCCAGGGAAGCACAGCCCCTGCAATCCCGAACCTCAGAGGCTCCAGGGAAGCACAGCCCCTGCAATCCCGAACCTCAGAGGCTCCAGGGAAGCACAGCCCCTCCGATCCCGAACCTCAGAGGCTCCAGGGAAGCACAGCCCCTGCAATCCTGAACCTCAAGGGCTCCAGGGAAGCCCAGCCCCTGCTCCCACCCATCTCCTCACCAGAGCACACACTTGCTTTGAGCAGGAGACTGTGCAGGGTGTCAGAGCAGGGCCGTGGGGGTGAGGAGGAGGAGGAGGAGGAGGAGGAAGAGGAGGAAGGGACCATCAGGGAAGAGGCCCTGGGAGCTGCACTGTTCCACCCCCCATATGGTCTGCTAGCCTTGGCTTGCTGGGCTGCAGCAGGACCAGAGGGGATCGTTTGCAACACAGGGAATTGTCTGGCTTTTCCCTGATGGAATTTTTTCCCCGCCGTGGGGAACAGGGCGGCTGGTGGGACGTTGCCCTTGGAGATGTTCAGAACTTGACTGGACACGGCCCCGGGCAACACCAGCACCTGGGAGCTGCTGTGCTGGGGCCGTGGGGCTGGGCCAGGCACCTCCACGAGCCCCCTGCCACCTCAGGGACTCCGGGGTTTTGTGGTTCCCCACAGGTGACAGTCGTGCCTGAGGGGCTGAAGGCTCGCAGAGGTGCCACCTCTGGGGGCTGTAACAGAATGTCCAGGTCGTGAAGGAGGTTTGCAGAAAAGGCACAGGGAGAGGGCGCAGGATGGGGACCCCATGCCCTGGGCTGTCCATCCCAGACTGCAGCTGGAGCTGTTTGCCCAGCACACGCTTGCCTGGGATGTGAAACCCCCCTCCCGGCTCTGGCACCTGCCCCTGCTCCAGGATGGTCCTGCCCCACCAGCTCTGCTCTGCCCGTGGAGCTGCACATCCTCTCCCAGGCTCCAGGGCAGGCTGTTTTGGGCTCCTCTCAGACACGGTGACTCTGGGCACGAGCTGGTTCCCCAGGGATGATCCCGCTGCCCCATCGGCGGGAGGACTCTGCTTTCCTCACTGTCCTCTGAGGCTCTCAGGGTCAGACCCTTCCCAGGATGTTCCCCGCGGACCAGCCATGGGATCCCAGGGTTCGAGGGCTTCGCTTTGCTGCTCTCAAACCTCTCTGTGCAACAGCAGCCCAGCCCCTCTGGACCTGGTGTCCCCAGGGCTCAGGAACAGCCCCTGGGCCTCTCCGAGGGAGGCTGGTGGCCACACAAGCCAGGACACATCCCTGTGTCCCGGCAGTCCCCAGGCATTGCTGGGCCAGAGCTGGTGTGACACTGCTCGGGACACTGAGATGCGTGTGGGTGCTAATCTTCGGGGCCATCAGAACAGGCACCTACCCAAAATCCAGCTCTAATTGGCCTCTTCCAGTAATTCTTCCTGACAAAACAATTAAGTTTCTCAGGCGAGAGATGTTCTCTGCGAATGGGCCGTGCCAGATGCTTTTGCTTTTTTTATCTGTGGTATTTAAGGACTTTTCCCTAATACTCTCTCATTATTTTATGAGGCACAGACCGGTTCTGCCTGCCCTTTTGAAGCTCAGTATCACACTCATGTTCATTTGTTGTCTCAGGGCTTCCCTAACTCTATGTCAGGGTTTTCTTTTTTTGTTTAGTTTTGTTTTCTTTCTTTCTTTTTTTTTTTTTTAAATGATTTTCAATAAACATTCTCGATTTGCAAAGGGCTGGGCCCTGCGAGACAGGGCAGGGAACGGGATGGGCTCCAGCCTCCCCAAGCCTGTGTGTTCTGCAGCAGGACTGAGGTCAAAGCTGGAAAAACTTGCAAGGCCGGATCGCAGAGAAGGCCCCCGGCCAGAGGGGTGGAAAACATGAGCTGGGGGTGGCTCAGCCACCCGGTGTGCACGGGCTGGCACTGCCCACAGGGCTCTCTCCATCCTTGCCCACCTCTGGGAATCACAAGGTCCCCTGTCTCCTCACCTGGGGGGGTTGTGCCTCCCCCTTCCTGCCACCCGCTTTTAGTGGCTTCAGTTCCTCCTCTGGGGCAGCTCATCCTTTGCTTTCCCAGCCTGAGGCCCGCTGAGGCTGCACTGGATGAGCTGGAATCTTGCTGGGCTGTTCATGGAGTGCTGCCCACACCTGCCCTCCCCAGGGCCCTTTTCCCAGAGGTGTTTCCCCCCATCCTCAACCCCCCCTCCGTGTGCCATTCTCAGTGCTGCTGTTCCTGCTCCTGGGAAAGGGAGGGTGCAGCTCTGGGGAATGGCACCCCCGGGGTGTTCAGAACTGGGAATGGCATCCCAGGGGGATTCAGAACTGGGAATGGCACCCCAGGGGTGTTCAGAACTGGGAATGGCACCCCAGGGGCGTTCAGAACTGGGAATGGCACCCCAGGGGCGTTCAGAACTGGGAATGGCATCCCAGGGGTGTCTAGAACTGGGAATGGCACCCCAGGGGGATTCAGAGCTGGGAATGGCATCCCAGGGGTGTCTAGAACTGGGAGTGGCACCCCAGGGGTGTTTAGATCTGGGAATGGCACCGCAGGGGTGTTTAGCACTGGGAATGGCACCCCAGGGGGATTCAGAACTGGGAATGGCACCCCGGGGTGAGTTCAGCACGGGTGCTGTTGAGAACGACACCCCAGGGAGGGACACAAAGGAATGCAGCTCTTGGAAGAGGTGTGTTGGCAGGGCAGGAGAGCACCTGGAGGGGGTGTGGTGTACGGTGAGACCATCTGTGTTTTGGGGTGGCCCTGTGCTGTCTGCGGGGTGTCAGGGCACAGCACTGGGTATATCCCAGTCCACGGGCTCTGACATCTCACCCAGTAACTCCAGCACTGCTGCCTTGCTCTCACAGAGGAGCTGGGCTGGGCTGGGTGATGTTTGACTGGTGCTATCCCAAGTCTTACCTTGCCTGGCCTTGCTGGAGCCAGGAGGGGTGTTTGGGGGTGCTGTGGAGGGGCGGGAGGGGTTCTGTGGCCTGGAAGGTTGTCAGAGGAGGGCACAAGGTGTGCAAGGTGTGGACTTGACACGAGCAGCCCCATTGCAGGTCCCAGCCCTCCTTTGCCACCAATGCACACCCATGGGGAGGGGGAAACAGCTCCAGGGAAGGGGTGATGGTCCCTCCTCAACATCCATCACTCTCAGCCTGAGGGCTGTGCTGCAGGGAAAGAAACCCCAAGTGCCCGTGGCTGTGGCAGGTGCTCCTGTGGCTCGGCGTGACCTTCCCCAGTGGGCTCCATCCCAGGGATTCAGTCACTCCATAAATCTCCCCTCCTCTGCAGAGCAGGCCACGGAGAGGCAGCCCTGACTCAGGGCTGGGAGTGTCCCTGTGCTCTGCTATCTCCGCGGATGAGCCCTGTGTGGGGATGCCAGCATTTCCAGGCGGGAGACAATCGGGCTTTTATTTCCCTGCCACAGAGGAAAAATAATAAACATTCCTGGGGTTTGTTTTCAGGCTGCTTGGTGGAATAAATCTCAGAGTGTTGTTGTCTCCCTGGGCTCCCCTGTCCCGCAGAACTGCCTGTTCTCACTCCATGAGTCACCGACGCCTGCGCTGACGGCACCTCCGAAACCCCGCGTGGTGATTCAGGGATGGCCCCTGTTGGATGTGCCATGGAGCAGAGCTGCTCCACACCCGTGGGGAGCTCAGGTTGGCACCGGCGTGTGTCAGCATCCATGAGCCCCCTGGACATCTCTGCTGCCAGCAGCAGCCTGGACAGCCCCTGTCACCTTGTCCTCTGGGCCTGGGTCTTCCTTCCAGGGTCCCGAGTCTGACAGCATCTTCAAGGGGAAGGCTCTGTCCCATGGGAGAAGGGCTCTGTGGGAGGAGACCAGCATTCTACTGGAGCCAGTGGCCATTCCCATCCCCTCTGACTGGGTGGGAAGGAGATCCAAGGGGTGCTATGGCCTCTGTCCTTCCACCTGTGGGAACATCAGTCAGCAACACCCATTTTGGTGTGGTGGGATCTGACCCTCTCCCACGTGGTTCAGAAAGCTTGGCCTGGTGTAGACCCTCGTGGTAGAGATGTGGCTCCACGGGGGAGGAGGTGAACACATCCCTGCTCTGGCTGATCCCCTTGGAGGCTTCCCATTGCCACAGGAGGTGCGTTGAGAGGGAATGGTGCAGGCAACGTGCTGGGAGCCAGGTTCATCCCACTGCTGACGGACCAGCAGCCTGGGGATGGGAACAGTTGGAAGCGCTGGATGGGAACCTCCTGGAGCAGCAGATCGTGGTGTGACCCACAAACAAGGACGACCCACATCATCTCCAGTGCCCAGCAAAGTGTGCCCGGCGGAGACCTCCCAAACTTGGCACCCAGGTCTTGCCCACTTTCCTCCTGGAAATGATCCCACCAGCCAGGAGGCTGAGGGGGTCCCGGGAGCTTGGTGTGGACCGTATGTGTGAGTTCAGGGAGCCTGGTGGGCAGAGAGTCAACCCTGGGTGTGCTGCTGCTGGATGGTGCCCCTTGTGAGGGACCTGTGCCGATGATCTGAGCCCCTCGGCACAGGTTTGGTGCCAGAGCACGTCCCTCGGGGCGGGACGGGCTGCAGGAGTGTCCAGGAGGTCGGAGGGTGCGCGTGGCTGGAGGGCTGAACTCAGCCCAGCTTTGCTGCGCGTGTGGCCCAAAAATAGATGGTTTTAGAAACACGAAGTCTCCTCGTGCTGTTGCCCAACCCTCGTGACAAATATAGTGGCAGGAGACACTCAGTGAAACCACGGCCAGGAGCAGCGTGAGTTTGGAGGAACAAACCAAGGGAACAAAGGTGGCTGGGAGGGACTTGGTCCCCAGGGCTGCCAAAAATGTGGCGAGGGACTCCATGAATTAAAAAAAAACTCAACCCCAAGGGTAAAGTATTTAACTGCCTCTCAGGGATGGAAAACGGGATGAGGAATGAATGAAACGCTGCTGCCAGGAGGGGTTGTTCAAGCTCTGGAAGGGCTGATTAAGAGGCTGGATGAGCACTGGGACCCCGGGCAGGCAGTGGCTGCAGGGAGATGCTCTGGCTCAGCCCAGGGGCAGGAGAGGAGCAGACACATCCTGATGGCCTCGGCATCCACACCCGGCCCTGCAGGCAGCTGAGCTCCTCTAACTAGAGGCAGGGTCCTTTAGGGGAAAGGAGATTGCAGCTTACAGGAAAGGCCTGAGGAGGGAGAGTCACTCCCTGGAGCTCCCCGGTAGAGGCTTAAGGGGTGTCTTGTGCAGTCAGAAACACGACTGCTCGAGAGCTTCTAAAAATCACAGGCGAGAACCGGTCGTTACGGGTCTGGACACCGTCAGGGGAAGGAGCAGGTGGGCTCTGCTGATGACAGGAGACTTGCTGGGCTGGGGCTGGGGGATCTGTAGGCCCCCAGAGCAGCGTGGCTGTGCTGGCCCCGGCCATCAATGAACGGAGTGTTTATTTGGACATCTGAAAGGTCAATTTGTTAAAACGCAAAACAATAGCTGGCGTGACCGGCTGGGACTGTAAATTTAGAGTGGGAGGTGTTAGCAAAACCTGGGACTCGTTCAAGGACATCTCAACAGTGCCCCAAAAGCCATGATTTCATAGCCCGAAATAATTCTTCCAGGGAAGAAGCTGTCGGCGGCGGTTTGGACGCGTGAGCGTGGGGATGTGCAGCTGCAGGGGCAGGGCCAGGCTGCCCTGGGCGGGGCAGCAGGTGGGAAGCAGGCGGGAGCCTGGTCGGCGCGTGGGGCGGAGGGAAGGAAGCTGAACGAAGGCCAAAGGGTTTGCTCCGCTCTGCTGCCTCGGAGGGGGCAGCGTGGCCCTGCCCCTCTTCCTCGCCCCGCCGTGCACGCGGGAGGGGTGGCTCGTGCTGGGCAGGCAGAGTCCGGGGATGGGAAGGCTGGTGGTGTGGCCGTCGGATGGCGGCACCTCCTGGGACAGCGGGATGTGGGCGGCTCGTGGAGACCTCAGAAAGGGTCTGCTCTGAGGCCTGGAAGAGCATCCAGGCTCCTGGCTGGGCTGGCCCCTCCACCTGGGAAGGGCTCTGGCAGGCTGGCTGTGGACAGACACGGGGTAAGGTTGTAGGAGTGGTGATGGAATACCCATGGCTGGCGACTCCAGCAGAGTCCACGTGGCCCGTGGGATTCTCCCAGTTGTCCTGACGTCTCTTGTGCAGAGCAGGCAGGCGACAACTCCTCTGACACGGAGAAAGATTCCAGCTGAGGGCCTGGGATGTGTCAAACCCGGGGTCCAACCTGGAGAGGGCGGAGCACCCCGGGGAGGAGGGGGAACAGGGAGGGCTCCAGCGACACGCAGAACTGCTGGTGTAGAAGGGGAAGCCAAAGAAATCAGGGAGCTGTCACTGGCTGAGGGCAGTGAGAGGCCTTTGAAAACACACATTTAGGACGACCAAGTTGAGCCAACCCCAAATCCCAGCCCTGCGTAAAACAAATGGAGCCTAATTGTAACATGGAAACCCGTAAGTATTCCAGAGAGGACCCCACCCTGGGCTTGGGTCAAAGCAGAGAGGCACATTCAGTCCTGGGGGGGGGGAATAAAGCGAGTAACATCTGTAATTGGGGAGGCCGTGTAACCACAGACCCACAGGGTTGGTTCACTTACACCCTGGAGCCCGGAATGAGCTGCTGGAAGAGCCCCTGAAGTGCTGACACTGACACTGAACAAGACTTGGAAAGACAGGACAACGCCGAGGGCTGGGAGACCTGCCAGGAGCCAGGGACTGGTGGAGGGAGGGGGGTGTACGACCAGCCGTGGTTGTCCACTGGCCACGGACCCCGGTCCCAGGGGCTGGGAAATGAACTGCAGGATGTGGGGCGTGGTTTATCCCTCTCCCCCAGAGGGGCCTGGGGGGTGACATCACCATTTTTATAGGTGCTTGCACATAAAGATGTTTCCTGGAGGGGGACGCTTTTGGGAGTGTTGACAAATGCCTGCTACAGTCCACTGGTTAGAAACCTAATTTAGACAAACTCAGCCTCGAAACGAGCTACACTTTCCCACTCCTCCAGGGTCACCAGGCACTGGAGTAGATTTTGGATGGTGGGAGGATTCACCATCGCCTGGAGCTCTGGCACTGCCACACAATTATCTTCCTGTGAGCCAGGCTCCAGGCCAGCTGGTAGGAGAAATTCTCCAGGTAACCTTCAATGAGGATCAAATCATGGTGTTTATCCCATTCCTTCATGGCCCTTGTGGGGAACCAGCTGGTGTGTGCACAGCTTTTAAGAGTCATGGAATCACTGAATCATTTAGATTGGAAAAGCCCTCTAGGAGCATCTAGTCCAGCCATTCCCTCACCACTAACCCATGTCCACATCTACACGTCTGTTAAATCCCCTCAGGGGTGGGGACTCAACCACCTCTCTGGGCAGCTGTGCCAGGGCCTGACCACCCTTTCTGTGATGAAATTTCCCCCAATATCCAACCTAAACCTTCCCTGGAGCAACTTGAGGCTGTTTCTTCTCATCCTGACCCTTGTTCCCCGGGAGCAGAGCCCGACTCCCCCTCCCTGCTCCACCCTCCTGTCAGGGCTTTCCCCTTTGTTGGGGGGCACCCAGATAAAAAAGGATCAGAGAACTTGCAGGAGAAGTGGGCCCAGGTCCATGTCCAGCAGCAAAGAGCTGCTCAGAGCACAGGAAACCCACAGAGGACCATGAAACCAGGATGGTGGTGGACACTGGACATGATACAGGAGATGGACGAGACGGTGCAGAGGAACAGAGGACATTACGGGATAGAAATATCAGCCACCAAAGGTGACAATACAGACAAGCAGCAGAGGATGCTGGGACACAAGGGTGGCACTGACACCAGCTGTGTGTCTGCAGAAGGAGGTCAGCTGGGCTGAGAAATGCCTGCCTGGAGAGTCACCAGCAGGATGGCGCAGGCAGGATCAGGCTCTTTTCCCAGAACACCCATGGATACGGTCGGATGTTTGCTGCCCTGCCACGCTGGTCATCTGCCTGGGGGCATCTTTGCTGTCCCACTTCTGCCCACTCTGTCCTGCTCTGCTCCCTCCTCCTCAAAAAACAAGGGACAGTTTGCTGACTCTGTAAATCTCCGTGGCCGGGGCACATTCCACCTCTGCCTTGAGGGTGCCCCTTCCTCCAGGAGCTCTGGGGAAGGGGAGGGCTCTGGCCAGGCTCTAAAAGGCCGTTTCAATGCCAGAATAATGCTGGGCACGTTGCCTGGTGCCATTTGCACAGCCCGTGCTTTGGCCGGTCCCCAGAGCCGCCCAAGCGCTTCATTTCCGTGGCTCTGGTTCAACGGGCGGGAGGGAAAATAGAGGCTGAGAGAAGCAGCAGATGAGAAACCACGTGCTGCAGGGGAGGGGAAGTGGTCAGAGCAGCACACCTGAGCCCCAGAGGACACTGCTGTGGGGAGCTCACAGCGCTGGATCGTGGACTGGCACCGGATTGTCCCATCAGCGGGGTGATGGAACTATCCCAGTGTCCCCTGGGGATGGCACCAGACGAGTCTTAACTGCCAGGGGGGGGTACTGGCTGGTTGGAAGTTCTACCCAGCTCCTGGGAAGATGTCCTGGCAGCACAGGAAGGGACTGTGACTTTGTAGACTTCCAAACTAGGTGGTGGTCCCAGGGGACATGTGCTGGGGAAGGTGCTGTGGTGGTGGTGGCATCCGTGTCCATGTCCCTGGATGAGCAGGCTGTGCTCCGCCTGGGATGGCAGCCGGGGTGGTCTCGGTGACCACCCTGCTGAGATGTCCCCACAGAGCCCCCCAGGGCTGGGGCCAGGTGGCTGCACCTCTGGGCTCCCTGTCCAGCCGGAGGCTCTGGGCTCCGTCCCCTCCAGCTCCCCGGGGAGTCGGCTCCACAGCTCCCATCCATCCCCTTCCAGCCCCGGGAGAGGTGTCCACTGCCCACTCTATCTCACTGTCTGGGAATTTCTCCTGAGACTTTGCCTGCATTTTGCTGTCCTTATTTGCACCTCTTTAGGCTCATTTATACCCTTCCATCCTCTCCTCCAGTCCTTGGTGCATCCCCTTCCTTCTGCTGGACGTGTTCGAGGGCCCTCTTGCTCCTGGACCTCCTTTGGTGGCCCTGGGGCCGTTGTCCAGCACTACTGAGAAGAGCCATCCATCACCTGACCCTCATCCCTGCTGACCTCCATCTCCAGGGCTGGGCTCTGACCCCACCTCCACCCCCAGCCTGTCCCCTCTGCCCTGCTCCAAGCTGGCCACCGTGTTCCCCACCCTGTGGGCTTGCCCCTGGTCTGTCCCCTGCCTCAGCCCCTGGTTTTGAGTCTGTTTTTTTGCTTTTCATCTGTTTCTGAGCCAAGGCTGGAGCCAGCTGGGTACCTGCACCTCTGGACTAGGTGCAGCCTGCACGTGTTTGCCTGTTTCTCATCCCTCCCTGCAGCTCCGGGGTAACGCAGCACATCTGGATTCCTTGCATCCAGCCCCCATCTGAAGTGCCACATCTGGATTCCTTGCATACAACCCCTGTCTAACAGGCTGTGTCTGGCTTCCCAGCATGTGATTCCTAGATAACAAGTCACTCCTGGATTTCCTACATGTGATTCTTGGATAACATGGCATATCTGGATTCCTTACATTCAATTCCTGGACAATATGGCACATATGCTCTCTGGCCAAGGTTGGGGCTGGAACAGGACTTTCTCTTTACAGTTTCAAGGATTTTTTTTTTTTTTTTTTTTTTTTTTTCTGGAGAAAATGAAGCTTTGACCTGAATTCCTGGCTGCCTCACAAAATCTCTCTTCTACCTCGGCTTTGGCTGCTCTTGGCTGGGAGCCTGGCTTGAAAACAAAGATCCTATCTCCCCCCACCCCCTGGGCTTTGGGGCTGCTGGCGGTGGACACACCGCCCCTCGCCAATCAGTGCTTACAATAATATTTTTCTCTAGGATTGGGCTTGGAATAACTTTGTTTTGACATAATCTGAACTAATGTCTCCCCGGCAATGACAGTAAACACTCGACAATAAGTCGCAGTGCAGCCCTGAAGCTCTGCAGAAGGGGCTCCAGCAGCCAGACACGAGGGAGAGGGGACAGGACACAGCCACAGGGAAGGACCCGGTGATGGCAGGGTGGACCGTAGCCCCGGAGTTCCACTTTTCACCCTTTCCCCCCCAGCCAAATTCCTCACTTGCTCCGCAGAGGGTTATAGAGAATGCAGCCCGGGGCCGTTGCTAATCAGCTCCTCGGGCACGGGGAGTTATTGTGTCTGTGGCGGTGGCAGCTCCAATTTAAACACTGTCACTGCACTATTAATGGTCCTGGCGCTGCCTGACTCGAGAGCTCAGCCTGGGACCCAGGAGCAGGAATGTTTGTGGAGCCCAGAAAGAGCCCTTGAGCTGCAGTTGGTGTCCTGTGCTGGCGTGCCCGGGGTGCCCTGTACTGCCACGGCACCCCATCAAAGGCAGGATCCCTCCCCATTCCACCCTGGGAGGTCTCACCTCTGTGAGGTCAAACAACACCCAAGGAAACAGCTCTGCAGCCACACAGACGCCCCTGGGACCAGCTGGACACACGATCCAGCATCAGACAGACGCAGTGGGAGAAGGAGAGGGGGCAGGATCTGGGTTCTGGGGGGAGCAGATGAGGGCACGAGTGCCTGAGAGGTCCCTGGAGAGAGGACACCTGGATGAGAAGTGCTCGGAATAGGTTCCCTGCGAGGATCCTGCTCCTGTACCATGTTAGTCAGACCCCAAGGGCCCTGGGACTCCTTTGAGTGCTCTCCAGACATGCACTGAGCAGCAGCTGGGCCTGGGCATGGACCTGGACCTGGGCATGGATCTGGGCCTGGCCTGGAGTTGCACACAGAGCAGTGGAGAGATGCCCACGTGCCTCTGAGCCCTTCACATGCCCCAGAGCTTCTTGTGCTGGTTCCCTCCTGTTTCTTTCCCCCCACTGTGCTGGTCCTGTGATCCAGTCAGCCATGGGATCTCCAGTCCCAGACTGACAGTTCTCAGGCGCTTTGGGATTAGTTTTATGAGCCAGCAAAGTCTGCCCAAAGGCTGAAACCACGAGAAGAGTCTGCCTCCCACCCTTACCTGGAGAGCTCTGTTTCCCTGCAGCTTCCCATCCATCCCACCTGCCCCTCCTTCTCGGATCACACACAGGATGAGAACCAGTCCTGAGAACAAGCAGCTTCCTGCTGGTTTGGTCCTGCACCAGGGACCAAGGGGATCATCCTCCCTCATCCCTCTTTCAAGATCCCTCACTGCGGGCCTGATCCTCCCAGCAGTGAAGAGCAGCTCTGAGCCTCAGGGCAGGGCAGTGACTTATCCCCAGGGATAAGGACACCTGGGGGTAGGTGACACCAACAGACCCATCCCTGCCTCAGCAGGGCTTGGGCTCTGCCTGTGGAGAGGCAGAGCTGCAGTGGCAGGTCCACCAGGGCAAGCAGGACTTCAGGCTGCCAAGGATGAGTTTCCTGGAGATCTGCAGCCCCATCCCTGCTTATTCCCGGGGACCACGGGGGTTTCCACAGCACAGGAACTCAGTGTCATGCCCTTCCTGAGCACTCAGTACTGCAGTGTGGAGCTTGAAGACCAGTTCTGAACATCTCCTGAGGGATGTGAACTGGTCTCAGCATCCTCCTCCAATGGGCTTCTCGGGGAGAGGGAGAGCTGCAGCTCCTCTGCTTGCTCTGGAAGATCATGTGTGGCCCTTGTTTTTTGATGGATAAAACCACGTGCTTGGTATTGAGGCAGGGAAAAGGAGCTGTGGAAAAGTACTGGGAGACTTCTGAATGCCAGTGGAGTGAACCCTGGAAGAGTGGAAGATGGATGGATGTGCCTGATGTGACTGGTGCCAAGAACAGTAAAGGAAGTGTGCCCTGGGGTGTGTGTTTTGTGCAGAGAGAGCAAAGAATTCCTTAGGGAGGATGCAGAAGGGACAAAAGGCACATTTAGTAACGGCAGAACCATTACCTGCTGCAGGTGGTCAGGGCAGAGGCTGGGGAGTTAAGCAGCAATGTCCATGCTTGGCAGAAAGGTGCTCTGCACTGGTGGTCCCCATCCCTGGAAGTGTCCAAGGTCAGGCTGGACGGGGCTTGGAGCAACCTGGGCTAGTGCAAGGTGTCCCTGCCCATGGCAGGGGAGCGGAGCAAGGTGCTCTTTGTGGTCCCTTCCAACCCAAACCATTCCATGATTCTGTGAAGTTGCACCATGTGGCCTGTCTGAGTGCATGTCCCAGGGAGGAGGAACAGGAGGGACAGGCAGTGACAGGCTGGCCCAAGAGCTGAGGTCCCTCTCCTCCAGGGAATGGTGGACTCCCAGAAAAGCCTCGGACCTGTCTGGGTGGCCTTATTCATCCCTGTCTCCTTTCCTTCCCTCTTTGTCATGTTCTAGGAATCCTTTCATCCGCGTGTTTGTTTTTCTTTCCCTCTCCTTGCAGATGCTCAGTAATTCTTTGAACATATCGGGCGGGTTTGTGTATCCCTGTGCTGTGCATTCCCCCCAGAGGAAAACAGGCACCTCTGGAGCAAGTTGCACACTGGCCTGAGGTCATGTCTAAGGGAGCCTGGCAAAGTCCCTCTGGAACACTTGCCCTGAGCAGAGGGCAGGCAGGGAGCTCCAGGGGAAGGTGATGCTGCATGTAGGAGCAGTTTCCAAAGTGAGGAGACATTGTGGGAATAAACATTGAAAGGATAAGGCAGCGGTGGCTGGGCACTGCAAGAGCCCGGGGCTGTGGTGGAGCCACGGACGAGTCTGGCAACTCCTTCGGAAAAGTGTGTTTGCAGATCTTCTTTCCCTGGATGCCTCGTGGAGTGTCAGACGGCGGCTGTGGGATGTGGTTTTTCCTGCGGGCACATCTTCCCTCCGAGCCAGGCTGGCCCAGGAGTGCCAGGACACCAAGTCCTGAGGGTTCCTCTTCCTTGGTGTCTTGCTCATTGGATGTTCCCCTTGAATGCCTGAATGAAGAGGTGCCCCAAAGGCAGAGTCTGATCCCTCAGGAAGCCACAGGCACACGAGCTGTCCAAACGCCGTCCTTCCCGTGCCCCAAGCCGGCCACCCCATGCCATGTGGGATCTGTGTCATGTCCCAGGCTTGTGCCACGTGCTCTGGGACGACCCGGCTCGAGCAGGCGGGTTGGACCAGATGCCCCACTCTGGTTCCTTCCAACCTTGCCCGCTCTGGGATTCTGGGATTTGCTTGGGCCTTCCAGTACTGCAGCGACCGTGCAGCCCTTGAGCAGCACAGGGACAGGGCCCTGGGGATGCAAAGCCAAGGAGTTCAGAACAAGAGGACAAACCATCAGCAGATGGGAGAGCAATGCCAAGTGATCCAGCGACAGCTGCTGCCCTTCGGAGCTCCCAGGATGGACAGCAGCAGTGAAGGGGACGCAGGACAGCAGCAGGATGAGTTGGGCAGCTGGCAGGGGTGATGGGGACACTGGCAAACATTTTGGTGATGTTTGTGGGGACAGTGGACCAGTGATCCCTGCTTTAGCACGGTTAAAACCTTGCTGTGTCTGAGCCAGTCCCTTGCCAAGCTGCTGGTGGTGCCCCCCCAAATGCTGCCTACTTCCCAAGAAAGCTGTTGGATGGAAAGCTGGAAGGCAAGGGACTTCCATTGCAGGTTGGTCCTGCATTGCCCATCACCTGGGACCCATCCTGCACAACCACATCCACCCCCGTGGATGGAGGACATGGTGGTCACTGCTAAGCATGAGAGTAACCCTTGGGTCCTGCCAAGGAGCCCCTGGTGAGGCAGGGAGGACTCGGGGCTGTGCTGGGGCTGGGAGGGATGTCAGGGGAGGGGGAGCCTCACCGTGTGTGGAGAGATGGGAGGCTGAGTGTGGTCCAGGAGGACAGCAGCAGCTGTGGGCACAGCATCCCTGAAGTAACTTCAGAGGGACCCATGGACGGGCCTTGAGACACATGTCCAGACTTTTGCAACTCTGGATCTGAGAGCTGCAGTGGGAAGCAAAGGGAACTTCATGGCCATCCTGGCAAGTGCTGCTGCAGGAGATGGTTTGGATATATTTACTCTGAAGACTTTCATCTTCCAGGACTTTCATATTTTTCGTGGTGAAATATAGAGGTCCTCCTGCCTGCCATGCTGAGCAGACATCACCATCCCAAATAGACGACCAAGAGGAGGATAAGGACAGAGCCACTGTCCCTGCCACCCCCCCATCAGTCCCAGGGATGTACGGGCTGACCAGAGGCTTCCAGGAGAAGCTCTGTGGCCACCTCCTTCCCACGGCCATGCAATGGCACAGGGTGAGCAGAATCCACTGCAGCAACCAGGGTGTCCCCCAGCACCCCTGCAGGCTTTCTGCAGGCTGGGGCTGCCTCTCCTGCCTCCCTGCGGGAATGACACACTAGCTGCCTCTGCCCAAGTGCAAAGGAGGCCTGAGGACATGGATGGGGAGGGGGAAGCAGAGGGAGGCAGCACAGAGGAACAATTGAAAAGAGGAAAAAGGAAATCCTCCTGGAGCTGTGAAAGTGTTTTCCCAGACTGTCTGGCCGCTGCAATGACCTCATTCTCCGAGGTGCTGGTAATTGGGCTGGAGAACAGGACGTTCAGCCCTGCCAGCCCCACTGCCCTGCCACCTGCACAGCCCCTGGTGCCCAGCAGAACTCCCTAAACCCTGACCCAGGCTGCCCCCGAGGGGGTCCCAGTGCCCGGGCTCCTGCCGGGGGCTGTTAACCAGGGTTAACAAGGCACAGATTTCCATGCGTCCATCTCAGCTGTTTATCCTGGAAAACCCCCTCTGTAAAAGCAGTGGTGCATGCACAGATCTGGAGTGGGGACTGGAATGAGATTGCTGGAAGGCGAAGAGCCTGCCCTGAGGTCTCTGCTCCCCCCTGGGGTGTAAATGCTTTCCATGACAGCAAAGCCTGAGGGGCAGGACCAGCAGCTGGAGTTTGGGGGGCTGGGCTGGGTGGGAGAAGCAGGATGGTTTGTTACCAGCCACGAGGAACTTGTGGAGTGGGTGTCCCGTTCCATGCACAAAGTTTCCAAGGGGATGTCTCCTCATGGGTCAATATTTTGACTGGGATAATGGAGGTCGGAGTGACAGATCCACTCCTGGATCGTCCATTCCATGAAGATGTGGACACCAATGAAAACGTTTTCTACATTCTTCCCTACAGGAATTTTATGGGGAGGGAGAGAAACCAGCAGAGCTTCTTTCTTCCCACATATTTGTCCAATTAAAAAAAAAAATAAAAAAATCATAGAATCATAGAATCACAGAATGGTTTGGGTTGGAAAGGATCTTAAAGACCATCTTGCTCCAAACCCTTGCCATGGGAGGGACACCTTTCACTGGACCAGGTTGCTCAATGCCCTATCCAGCCTGGCCTAGATCCTTAAAAGCTGCCTCCTAAGGCCACCAGCAGTCTGTCAGAATTGCCTGAATTTGCTCCACACATCAGGAAGGGATGAGGAACAGACACGTGATCACGTCAGGCTTGCTGCCTTGCAGGATCAAAACAGCAAGTTAAGTACTTGGGAGCCCTTTTACTGAGCAGAGAAATTAACATAATGAGACCCAAAGGCTGGGAGTCAAAGCTAGGCCTGCCCAAGTGTGGATTAGCACATATTTCAACACTGACCATGACTGGAACTGATTGCGGAGGGCAGGGGTTGAGTTTTCCTCACACACAGCCTGGCTGCCTTCCTGGCAGAGGAGCTGCAGCCAAAAGATCATTCCTGGTCTCAGTGGTCACAGGACAACACCGCTCAAGTCATGTTTGTGGCCTCACGGTCTTCAGTTCGGTGCATCTGGAAGGTGACCAGCACAGCACCAGTGCCCTGCTGCTGGTTGGTGCTTGGTGGTGCCCATCAGCTGCCTGGGTGCCTCCTGCTCGGGGGTCATCTCCCACCTTCTGTGCTCTCTCACCCTCCCCAGGCAAAACATGGGCATTTTTAAAGTGGGAAAAGTTTCCTGTGGGCTTTATATTCCTGTCAGGGAGGGCACTGTCAGAGCCCGGCCCCTGGGACATGGGCTGGAAGTGGGAGAGCAGTGAGGCTCTAGACCTGGACCTGGTGCTGAGAGACCGTGTCCTCACTTGGATGAGGTCTGCCCTTATTCCCAAGCTGCAGAAAAACCAGGAAAACCCACAATACTTCCTAACTGCAGCCCTCACCTCTGTATTTGAGTCACTCGGGGCAGACCAGGGGACAGGGACCAGACCTTGATGGTGATTTGGTTTTCTCTAGAAACCTGTTTTCACTCTGAGGATCCAGAAAGAGGTCAAGGCCTCCTGGGGTTGGACCCTCCTCACTGCACAGAGCTGCTGGAAGCTCCTGCCTGGAGGACATTTGCTCCAAAGCAGGAGCAAAAGTCAGAAAAACACTGACTGTGTCATGTTAGGGAATCTCCGAGAAGCTCCGAGGCTGATCTCAGAGGGGCTGGTGGTAGAAGGGAAGAGGAGCCCCTGTCTGCCGTGAGGCCCCAGAATGAGCCCAAATCCACAGAGCAATCCCTGCATGAGGAGTGGGACTCAGCAGGGAGAGGAGCCTGTCCCAGGGCTCTGCACCACCCCTTCTTTCCCCCGGCTTCCTGGAATGATGGTGAGCAGGAGCCAGGGGAGCACAACCTGCTGGAGCAGCGGCTTTTGGGGGCCCAGGGGCTGAAGCAGCGTCCCCCACAACCCACAGAGGGACCGTGCTGGGCCCTTTGCTGCCAGGAATGGAGGGAGTGAAGATGGACAGCCCTCAGTTTCCTCTTCTTTTCTTCCACCAGCCCCTCTGAGATCAGCCTTGCACCTTCTCTGAGGCTCCCTAACGTGACACATTCGATGCTTTTCTGTGCTTTACTTCTGCTTTGGAGCAACTGTCCAGCAAGCACCTGCCCTCAGGTCACAATGTTTTATCTCCCATGGTCAACCCATCCAACCACCTCAGTCATCTTCCCACACTGAGTGTGTAAGACACGGCTGCCAAGTACAAAGTGTCCAAATCAAGGGGTTTTTTTTTAAACTTTTGGCTTTCAAAAGTTAAAGAAGCTTCTCTTTGCCATCAGCAATCGCTGATAAAACACTCTCCAGAATGCCAAATGGCACGTATTTGCAGCTTTCTTTAAAGATAAGAGAGGGTTTCCCAGGGTATTGGAGACTGTTCCCACTCCCACTGGGCGCCTTTATCATGGATGCAGTGCCATATTTGACTATTCCAAACTGCAAAATGTCTTAATATCTATGTAGTTGGCACGTTGCTGTGGGATCTTAAATGCCAGGAACGAGCGGGGACTGATAGTGGCATTTTTTTGTGGTGGAGCCTCATCAGCTTTTCCTCCAGGACAGATGGCAGCGAGCAAAGCCAAGGAGGCCTCCTGGGAGATGCTCTGCCAGACGTGATCCGTGTCTTGGTTGCAGTTTGGGGTTGGAGATCCGGCTGTGCGGATGCACCGCCGCTGACAGCGCTCACAGGGCCTCTCGCGTCCATCCGAAGGGAGACCATGGAGATATCCCTGTCACACCCCTGTCACACCCCTGTCACACCCCTGTCGCACCCCTGTCACATCCATGCAGAGCCACAGCTCTCGACGGACAGAGTGTCTCATTCATCCGCCTCCGCTTTTGTGCCCGTGGGAGGTACCTGGAGCTGCCAAAGTGGTCGTAGCTCCCATCCCATCAATCCCAACTTTTTGGATGCATGGGAGACACCTCGTCCTCCCTGCCCAGGCCTTCATTCCCCCTCGTTAGCTCTCCCCTCCCGTGTGTTACTTTGCAACCCCCCCTCCTCGTAGGGCTGCCTGGCAAGTTTTGCAGCGAAATGCAAAACATTTGGGGTTTGCACACCAGCGACTGCAGCGAAGAAAAGACTTGGAAAAAACCAATTAACAGAGGCCTTCTGGTCCCAGCGCCCCCAGTGCTGGTTTTGGCTGCAGGATCTCTTAACCCTTTCTGCGACAAGGCTTTAGGCTTCGGGGGTTTTTTGAGTCTCTTCTTTTAAAACTCATAAAATCATTAAGGTTGAAAAGCTCCCTTCGAGTTCAACCGTTAAACCAGCGCTGCCAAAGCCACCACTAAACCCTGTCTCCGAGTGCCACATCCACATGATTTGCGACATTTCCAAGGGTGGTGAGCCCACCACTTCCCCGGGCAGCCTGTTCTGACAACACCCTTGTCATTCCCACATTATTCTTTGCGACTGGGTAGTCACTTCCAAACCTGCAAAGTTAATCTTTACTGAGGTATCTTTCAAGATATCTTTGCTTTGCTTGGTAGTGAGAGGGTTTTGTTCACAGGACTTGATTCTGCTGCAAGAGTTTTATTTTTTCAAGATTTGTCTTAGTTTCACCTACTCTATTTCCTACTACTTTTGCTATTGCTCCCCTTGGAAATGGCTTGAAGCCCCCTTTTTATTAAGGATACCACTGATTTTTCTTATGGGATAGTTTTACCTGATGAATTATGACTTTATCTCCATTTTTCGAACTACTTGGGAAGCAGCTGATGTTAATTGTTGAGTCTTGGTGATGTCATGGGATTGCATTTGGAACAGAGCTTTCATTATGCTCTGTCTCAACTTGAATTGCAGATTCTAATAGTGAAATCTTGCTGTCTTTGCTGGCCAACTTTGTTTAAAAAGTCTCTTGCAATGCTGATGAGTCCATCCCTTCCTTAAGGATGTCACTGAAGGCATTGTTATTAGGCAGGAGAGTATTGACCTCTGCATCTGGTTTTGTGTTGTTTTGAGACATAACTCGAGATCCAGATTCTTTGCTAATAAAATCATCATCTCAGGCAGAATTTAGAGCTGGCATATTTTTTTCCTAGTACTTATGTTTTAATTTTCTCTATTTCTGAATAAACAAACCAGACCTGAACATGGTATTTCTTCTCTTTCCCTTTTTTTTTTTTTTTCCAGTTCATTTTTTGGTCTAGTCCAGCCAATAGCTTTACATGGGTCCAGCCCACGCTGTTACTCACCTCTCTTGCCTAATCTAGATCAGGATTAATTGGGAACAGCCCTGCTTTCCCCTGATGAGCTACTGATGCTTCATTAGTGATGTTTTTGACTCCGGCACTGGGACACCACTCCTTCTCTCCCCTTCCCTTGCCAGTGTGTTGGTGGGCAGTGGTGGGTCACCCCTGGCTGGGGGAGGGCTGGTGCTCTGCAGATGCTCTGGAGATGCTCCAGCTGCTGCAGGGAGCAGCACAGACTCCACCACGTGCCCAGGCAGGAGCCTCCCTGGGCTGGAGGCTGGTGAGAATTGCCCAGAGGGGCTTGGGGAAACCACATGGTTGGAGACCCTTTGCTTTAAAAGCAGACAGAGCTACCTGGGAGAGGGGAAAAAGCACAGGCAGGACAGGGGCTGGGGTTCACCCCCACTGTGCCCTGTTTCAGTGTAACTGGTGCTTTTGCCTGTTTTACACGGGACTGATGCTTGTGGCACTGCCAAGGGCTGACAGAGCCAGGCTCCAGCCTCCAGGAGAGCCTCCAGGTATCACCTGCTCCATCCCCTGATGGAGGCAGGTTTGGGAAGGCCCTGACAGGCCAGGAGAAGAGGCGGGTTGCCTGAAGAGGGATGGTGGAGTAGGAGGGCTGTGTTGGGACTCCGCTGGGCTGGTGGTGGAATTGTTGGGCAGGAATAGAACTGGGACACGTTTTCTTTCCGCTGGTGGCCCCACTCACCCATCATGCGGTGACCAACTCCAGGAGATGCTCCAAAGCCTGTCTGAGACCTTCCTGGCTTCTCCCTTGGGACCATGCAGGAATGCCACGTAAAGGCTGTGTAGGAGGAGGACCCCAAGGCCCAGAGGGAGGGCTGAGACATCCAGGTCCAACAAGGGGGAGCTGGGCTGCTGGGGCTGACCCTTCCCAGCCAGCTGTGCCCAAGCCTTGCTTCCTCCCTGCTCTATCTGCTGGTGTCCCTTGCTCCTGTNACTGGGCTGCTGGTGGAGTTGTTGGGCAGGAATAGGACTGGGACATGTTTTCTTTCTGCTGGTGTCCCTTGCTCCTGTCCATCCATCCCGTCTGTCCCTCCAGGACACACCCGTGGGCAGTGAGGGGGTGCTGGCAGCCTGTGCCCCCTGGATGGAGTGGCTGGAATGGTGTCCCTACAGCATCCTGCCCGGGCTCTGCTGCTCATGCAGTCCCTGCAGCCCAGCCCTGGGAACGAGGGATGAGATCCTGCAGGACTGGAACAAGAATCATAGAATCATAAACTCATTGAATCACAGAATATCCTGAGTTGGAAGAAACCCTCAAGGGTCATTGAGTCCAACTCCTGGGCCTTCCCAGGACACCCCAACAATCCCTCCCAGTCGCTCAGCATTGTCCAAAGCCTCCTAGAGCTCTGGCAGCCTTGGGGCTGTGCCCACTGCCCTGGGGAGCCTGGTCAGTGCCCAACCAGCCTCTGGGGGAAGAACCTTTTGCTGAGATCCAACCTGACCCTGCCCTGACACAGCTCCAGCCATTCCCTGGCTCCTGTCACTGCTCACACAGGGCACAGATCGGAGCTGCCCCTCAGGAGGAAGCTGCAAACCCCGATGAGGTCTGACCTCAGCTGCCTCCAGGCTGGACAACCAAGTCACCTCAGCCGCTCCTTGTATGGCTTCCCCTCTGAGACAGCGGGTGGGGACAGCAGCATGTCCTGGGGTGGCTCTAGTGGGGTGCAGTGCCCCCCCGCCCTTGCCCCAGGCCTGGCCTGCCCCAGCATCCAGCTCTCCCTTTGCTGCTCTCCGTGGGCAGCTGCCTGAGCGGTTCCAGATGTGCCGGTGGCCGGTGACCAGCTGCGTGCTGCTGCTGGGGGTCCTGGGAGCGGCTGCGTCCGAGGGATGCTGCCAGCACACCCCCCCTGCCGGCACGGCACGGGGCTGGGGGCACAGCCCCTGGCACCCCCTGACCCCCAAGCGCTGCCTGTGCGTGGCAGCCCCTCTGTGCGGGTGCGGGATGGGCTGCGCCTCCCTCCAGATGTTCCCGTGGCCCTTGACCCCCTGTTCCCACGCAGCAGGGCCTGTCTGGGTCACAGGAGGGGCTGGGCAGGCTCTGAAGCACGGGCTGTTTTGGTTGCCGCAGTGGAGGTGGGAGGTGATGCCGTGCAGCACCAGCGCAGGCAGGGGGGTCCCGAGCAGCCCCCGCCAGGCACCCCGGGGAGGGCATCCCCCTGGGATGTGCTATGGGGAGAAACGAGGTGCTGGGACACAGGAGGAACACAGCAGCCCACGGCCCCAGCAGTGGATGGGAGGACAGAGAGCAGAGGGACAGACAGGGGACTGCCCCCTGTGCCACTCCCTGACCCACAGCTCCGGCACCAGCTGGCGTTATCCTGCTGGGAATTCCAAGGGCTGAGGGCCAGCTGGTTCCTGCCTTGGCTCCTGTCTCACTTCCCTGGGGGTCTCAGGCCAAGATCACGCCAACCCTGCCCTGCCTGGGCCGTAGAAGGGTGTTCAAGCTCTGGTGTCCCACCTGTCCAGGATGGAGGGGGGAGCTGAGGCTCACAAGGCCACTGGGATGGTCTCAGCCTGTCTCCTCTGAACACAGACAGCTGGAGTTGTGCAGCCTGGAGAAAGGAAGGCTCCAGGGAGATCCTTCCAGTGCCCAAAGGGGACTTACGAAACAAAAGGAGAGACTTTTTACACAGGCAGAGAGTAATAGGATGAGGGGGAATGGTTTTAAACTCCAAGAGGAGGGATTTAGGTTGGATATTAGGAAGGAATTCTTGGCTGTGAGGGTGGGGAGGCCCTGGCACAGGCTGCCCAGAGAAGCTGTGGCTGCCCCATCCCTGGGAGTGTCCAAGGCCAGGTTGGACCAGGCTTGGAGCAACCTGGGCTGGTGGAAGGTGTCCCTGCCCATGGCAGGGGGTGGGACTGGATGGGCTTTAAGGTGCCTTCCAACCCAAACCACTCCATGATTCTGGATTCCATGGTGCCAGTCCCTCCTTCCCTGTGAAGGCCTAAGCACACCCAGGTACTGCTGGGCCAGTTGGCCAACTCTTGCCCATGGTCAGCACGGCACAGGGGGGGATAACCTTGGGGGCACATTCAGGGAGGTTCAGGAGGAAGCCTTGGACTCTGGTGTCCAAGACAGCTTGGGGACCAGCAGGCTCCAGCCAAAACCCCCTGCAGCTCCAAAATATGGGGTCCTTTGATTAGGGAGGGAGGGCAGAGGAATGTGCAGGTGGTGCCCAGGCAGAGCAGGACTCCCCTGCTCCGGCTTCTTCACGTCCCTTGGGCACAGGCTGCTCACTGAGCCCCGGTGCAGCTGCTTTTGAGCCAGCCCAGGCTGCAGGGACCCTTTCCCTGCTTGCTGAGGGTACCACACTCCCTCCTTGCTGGATCCAAGCAGGCTTGTGCCTATTCCCACCCTTCACCCTGCCCGTCCCCGCTGGGCTGCTGCCTGGGACCCTGGCTGTGCCCACGGCTCCCCTCGGGCAGCCCGGAGCCAGCCCCGTGTCCCCACCCTCCACACCCCTTATCAAGTTCCTGCAGCCTTCCCCCCTTGCCTCCCGGGCCCTCTGCCAGGTCAGGCTGGGCTGGAGAACGTGGCAGGGTGCCCACAGCCCACCTGCCCCCTCTCCCTGGGCCCTGCTCCCCGACCTGTCCCCACCGCAGCGCTGGGGCAGCCCAGGGGAGTGGGTACCTGGGCATGAGGGGGTCGGGGCATCTGGGCAGCGCACACCCATGGGTGAAATGCCTCCAAACAGCTTCTCCCACAGGCAGGGCAAAGCCTTGCTTGCTGCTTGCTGGTGCCACGGAGCTGCTTTCCACGCTGGGGACGCCTTGGCCTTTCCTCTTGCCTCCTGGAGATCTTCCCTGGGCAGCCCTGGGTACAAACCCTCCCTGCCCTGCTGCAGCCCTTTCCCTGGCTGTTCATCCACCCTGAGGACATGTGACAGGCAGAATCAGGACCTTAACCCTCTCAACAAGCTTTTGGTGGATTTGGGGCAGCAGGGTTGGGACAGGGTGAGGAGGCTGTTATCTGCCTGAGGGGGGCCTTGGGGCACAGCAGCCTTGGAAACACAACTGCCTGGAAGAGGAGAGGTCTCTCCAGGCTTTCTGCCTTCCCACGTGGCTGGCTTTGCAGGAAGCTCTCCCTGCCCAGGAGTCACCCTGACCATCAGGAGTTGTTTGTGGATGAGAAATCGTGCAGCAGTGGCTGCCGGGGGGGATGGGATGGGATGGGGTGGGATGGGATGGGATGGGATGGGATGGGATGGGATGGGAGGGGATGGGATGGGATGGGATGCCCAAAGTGTGCCAGAAGGACCAAGCATTGCTGGGCCACCTCCAGTCCCCCAAGATGCTTCTGGCAGCAAGTAGAGGTTGGGCTGAGACAAGCAGGCGCTAAAGGACATTTTCCTGACGCTGAACAGGGATGTGGGGAAGGAGTAGATGGAATGCTAGAAAATGCTGGGTGAAGGTACTTTGGGCTGTGCCTGGACCCAGCTGTCTGGGGATGGGGCAGCACAGATTTTGGATCCCTGGCCACTGCCAAATTGCTGTTGTGGGGCAGCAGAATCACAGAATTACTTAGGCTGGAAAAACCCTCTGGGATCATCGAGTCCAACTGTTCCCACAGCACTGCCAAGGCCACCACTGACCCATGTGCCCAAGTTCCACATCCACATGTCTGTTAAACCCCTCCAGGGGTGGGGACTCCACCTCTGCCCTGGGCAGCTGGGCCAGGGCCTGACACCCCTTTCAGAACCTGCAGAGCTGCTGCTTTCCTTGGGCTTCTGCTCATAATCCCAGCAAATCCCAGTGGGAGAATGAGGGAGACCTTGCAGTGACTTCTCCCAAAACAGTGTCAGATGGAGCAAGTCACGCAAGGTCTGAGGGCTCAGCTGCTCAGTCAGAACGAGTCATGCAAAATAAGCAGTTTGCGATGAAACAGCTTTCAGCAACTCTTTTTTCAGTCACCTTTTTTTGCTGATCAAAACTCAAAGAAGCCTCGAAAAATGCACAAGACGTGAAGAGAAAACAAACCTGGAGCCCAGGGCTCACTTTTTCCATGAGATGTGCCTCCAAAAGAGGGGGTGTGGGGGTGTGGTCTGTGCTGGCTGGACTCCCTGCACCTGGCCCTGTCCTGGATTTTCCTCATGGCTCCAGTCCTCCCGTGGCTGGAGAGGACTCAGCCCACCCAGTGCTTTGTCCCTCCTCCAAACCCCCTGGGTGCTGGGGGCTGCCCTACAGCCTTGCTCCCCACTGGGATGGGGCTGTGCTCAGAGGGGTCCAGGGACCCCTGCCAGGTTGCAAGCCCAGGCAGCCCCCATGACATGGGACGCTCCCATCCAGCTGCTCAAATATCAGACTGCTCCAGGTCACTTGCTACAAGGAACTGGGAGAGATGGCCAAGCCCTGGGATCTGTGCCAAAAGCTGGGAGTCAGAGACCAGTGGGCCAGGGAAGTGATTGTTCTCTGACTGGACACTGGTGAGGCCAGGCCTCGAAGCCTGGGTTTAGTTTTGGGCCCTTCATGACAAGAGAGGCATTGAGGGGCTGGGGGGTGTCCAGGGAAAGGAACGGAGCTGGGAAGGGGCTGGAGCAGCAGGAGCAGCTGAGGGAGCTGGGGGGGCTCAGCCTGGAGCAAAGGAGGCTCAGGGGGGACCTTCTGGCTCTGCAACTCCCTGACAGGAGGGGGGAGCCGGGGGGGGGTCGGGCTCTGCTCCCAGGGAACAAAGGATGGGACCAGAGGAAACAGCCCCAAGTTGCCCCAGGTGAGATTTAGGTTGGATATTGGGGGAAATTTCTTCACTGAAAGGGTGGTCAGACCCTGGCACAGCCGCCCAGGGCAGGGGTGGAGTCCCCCCCATCCCTGGAGAGATTTAACAGACATGTGGATGTGGCACTTGGGGACATGGGTTAGTGGTGGCCTTGGCAGTGCTGGGGGGATGGTTGGCATCGATCTTTAAAGGCTTTTCCATCCTTAACGATTCTGTGATTTTATGAATGGCTCCCACTTGCTTCTCAGCTCCACATCCTCTGCCACCCTCTAACCCTGCTGTGCGGCACCAACCCGGCCATGACCTCCCTGTGAGGACAAGGTGTCCCTCTGCAAGGTGCACGTCCTGAAATCTCCTGTCCCTGTGCCTTGGCAGCCTGGGCTTTGCTGTTTTTTGTGTCTGGGCCCCTTATCTCGCCGCGGTGCCGGCGCTGGTGCCCCCGGTGCCAAGGCCGTGGGCTGAGCTCAGCCCCGTGCCCAGCCCAGCACCACAGCTCGGGGACAATTGGAGGAAGCCGTGTCCCTCAGCAGCCCCTGAGGTTTATTCTGGAAGTGACAACGGCCAGGAGAGCTGGCAGGGCATGATGCCACACGCAGGGAAGGGGATGGTGTCAACCAGCACGGCAGCAGCCGTGCCCTCCCCTGCCCCAAACGCAGCCCCACAGCTGCAGGAGGGTTCGGGCACGGTGGGCACTGCAGGGAGCACGTCCCCTCAGCCAGTCAGCACCCCGAGGTCCCACAGAAGCTTCCTGTGGTGGTGGCAGAGCCCCACGTGCACGTCTGCACACGCGTCCCTGCTCTCACAGCCCTGGCACGGGCACAGGGACACGGGGGTTGTGCTGGTTAGTGCAGATACGAGTGGTGCACGAGCCTCAGGACGCACACACACACCTGGGAGCACCCAGGCACGCCAGTGGGTTCACAGCCACCCATGTGTGCAGAGAAGAGGGTGCTTACCCACACCCAGGTGCCCTCCTGCTCTGCCACCCAGTGCAGACACACAGCCCAGCCCGGGGACCGTGAGGCTCATGATGCTCAGAGAAGGTGTCACCGTGACACATCTCAACACCTTCTCCATGTCCTCAGGGCTGGACACCCCTCAAATCCCTGTCCAGGCTCTTCCCCTCTGCTCCCTCTGAAGCCCAGGAGCTGCAGGACCCCCAGCTCATCCTGCCTGCACCAGTCCTGTGTCGTGCTGGAGCACTGCTGGCTGTGCCTGCGCTGTCCAGGATGCTCACAGAAGGCAGGGGGAGTTCAGCTGTGGAGGACAAGCTCCTTAAAAGGCTGGACATGCCGGCGACCGAGGCTTTCCCAGGCAGCCAGAAGTTCCTGGAAGTTGACTCCTGGTGCCAGAGAGCGAGTCCTGGAGAGCTGCACCGGTGAACCTTCCTGGAAGGAGTCGCCCTGTGCCAGCTCTTGCCCTGCCATGGGCTGCCCTGGGATGGCTGCTGTCCCTGCTTGTCCCCTGCTTACTCCCATGATCCCCACAAGCTCCCCTCCCAAAGGGAAGCCACCAGTGGCAGATGTTGGCCCAGAACCACTGTTATCTCTGTCCCAGCCCCAGCCCCAGCCCCGTTCCTCTGCTGGCCCCATTCCCCGCCTGGGAGCCCGTCCCAGGCACAGGCTCAGGTACCTGCCAGCCAGGATGTCCTGAGGCTGATAATGCCTCAAAAAATCAGAGCCCTGCAGCTCCTTCTCATGCCCTGTGCCCTCTTGGGCTTCCAGCAGCAAGCTGGGATCTCACACCCTTCCTTCCCAGTGGGATAAGGTAGGTGTCTCCTGTTTAACCTCCCCATGACTTGGGAGCAGCTCAGTTTGTCTTGTCCCCACAGCACGCCCGGGATGCCCAGTGTGCCTCCTCCAGGAGCCCATCCCATGGGTCAGACACACCTCCAGTCCCACACGGGCACTTGGGAGTTGCCTTTTCCCCACCTGAGACATCCCATGGCAGCGGCCAAGGTCTTGTGTCTTTGGAAGCTGTGAGGAAATGCCAACCATCAGGTCCCTCCTGTGAACAGAGGCCATGCAGAAATTCTGTCCCCTCCTCTGAGGGCTCCAGACCCACCCCCTCCAGCATCAGCAACCACTCCAGCACACGTCTGGACAGGAGACAGCCAGGAGACAGTGGGAAGCCTCCCGGACCTTGGGGAACTTCATGGAGGTCTGTGGACAGCTCCAGTGTGGGTCTGTGCTTCCCAGGAGAGGGAGAGGACAAGGGCACACGGTGGGCAAGGAGCAGCACAGAGGGGGCAAATCCCATTCCCCAGGATCCCAGGACCCCTGTTGTGGTAACCCCAGGATCCTTTTGACCCTTTGAACCTCTGGACACAGCCGTGTCACACTGCTGGCTGAGGGGTGACATCTGCAGTCTGTCTTTGCCTTGGGGGTTTCTGCCAGACAAAAAAAAAAAAGCCCCATGGACAGCTCTAAGTGCAAAACCTACTTGCAGCATCACTCCTGTGCCCATTTCCTGACTCCAGTTCTCAAAGTCACCCATGCCCCGCTCTCCTGCAGCTTCCTGACCCACCGTATTCCTTGTTGTGCCCCTTCTTCTTCAGGGATGCTGGTGACCTGTTCCCAAAAATGCACTGTAAGGATCTCGGGTAGCTGCAGCACACCGCATCCTCTCCCTTACAGCCCGAAAGATCCCGCGTCACCCTCCTTTCTCCTCCAGCCTTCCTCGTAATTACCTCTCGTCTGAAAGAAAAGCCACCCCCAAAAACGAGCTTTGGTTTTTTGTTTTGTTTTGTTTTGTTTTGTTTTGTTTTTTTTCGGAGGTGCCAAGTCAATCTGGTACAGTCTATCCCTGATAAACAGCCCTCCCTCGGGGCCTCTCGGGATCAGAAATAGCGCAGGGGCTGGACCTGCCCGAGCAAACATTCCTCCCCGCACACGCACGTCTGCTGCCCTGGCCCCTGGCAGCGCCGAGTCCCCGGGGAGCTGCGGGGCCTCGGGGACCAGCGCCACGATCGCTCCCTCCAGCCCCAGAGGAGGGGGAAACCTTCCGTCCTCAGGTAGCCGGGCATCCCTCTGTCCATCCCGCTGTCCTCCCTCCCCTCCACAGCCTTTTCCCGGGGTACGGCTCGGCCGAGCTCGCTGTTTCTGCAGGGAAAAAAATTAAAAAAAAAAAAAAAAGAAAAAAAAAACCCAAAACCCTGATTTATGAAAGCGTGCCACTGAGTCCCGGTAATCCCGGGGGGCAGCCGGCAAAGCCCCGCTGAGCCGCCCCGCGCTGAGCCGGCGGTCGCTCGAGGCTGGAATGTGCCGCTGATCCCTCCCGGGCACCTCCCGGGAGTGCTCACTCCTGGAGCCGGGTGGATCTGCCGTGGGTTCGCTCGCTCCCGGAGGAGGCAGCGCCAGCCCTCGGGAGCCTCCCTGCCCTGTGGGAGGGGGCTGGTGGGTGGCCACTGATCCGCAGGGGTCTGTGCTCCAAGGACGGTTGCAGCGTCTTTCCCGGAGCTCAGTGGCGGGACAGCTCCCTTGGCACTGGGACGTCCAGTTCGCAGGGCACTGGGATCTGCCTGGTGCTCCCAGGAGTTGTCTGTTCCCAGCCCTTGCAGCACTGTTGGGAGAAAAGATGTTGCTCTCTGAATCCTTGTCCTGCTGGTCCTTCAAGAGGTTTTCTATGACCTCTTAACCCCTTTATCTCTAGTGGGTTTTCCAGCGCTGATGTCTGGCCACGGTGAGCTGACTCTTCCCAGATCCCTGCTGGGACACAGGTTCCTGCCCATCCTGCTCGACCTGTGACCTTCCCTCCCCGTCACTCCCCAGGGACAGATTGTTGTCCTCTTCTTCAAGAGGGGCTGTCCAATGCCTTCAGTCTCTTAAATTGCAAACACCCCTCTGTAAATAAAGACAGGGAGCCCTCATATGCTGCCCATCAAAACATCTTTGTGGACATCACAAAGTGTCCCCTGTATCTCAGTGGCTCCTGATGCCATCTGGTTTCACCTCTATAATTATTGTGGTGCTCTTCCCAGACCTTTTATCAAGCCACTCTACCCTGTGATGGGTGGGAGCTGAGCCTGGCCCCTGGTGGGGGCACACCAGGACACTCACGGCCTTCCTGCTTCTGCTCCAGCTCCTCTGTGTCACTGTTCTGGGGAGCGTGATCACAAATTACCTGCCAGGCCCCCAAGCTGCCTCCTGGGATGGAGCCTCCCACCGGTGGGAGTGGGAGTCAGGGCCCTCAGTCTGTGGATACAGGGCCAGAGCCCCTGGTCTGTGTCCTGCTCCTGCCCAAGCGGCTTCACTCGAGGACAGAAAACTGCAGCTTCCCACAGGGCACGGTGGCTGCTCTCTCCCACCGCGGCCTGTGCCATGTGCAGCCAATCTTAATCGTGTTTTTCAGCCATTAATCACTTACAACATTAATCATGTTGTCTTCATGTTAAGCAGCGGAGGGACTGGGACTGCAGGAACTCGCTCAGAAGTGATGGGCCTCAGCTCAGCTGCTCCTGAGAGCTGCCAGCCGGCCAGAGTTCAGTTGCGTTTCACGTAGTCCATGTGGCTTTTGTATTGTTTAGTCTCTGATCAAAATCTGGGGCCGGATTGAATTACCTGTCCCACAGCAGAGCGGGGGGCATTGACACAACTACTGCCTCTCCAAGGACGTCACAGAGCCCTCCTGTCGGCTGGAGGGGATCCCACACCCGTCATCACTCAGGGCCTGTCAGCCATCCCCCCGTGCCCCGTGGAACACGGTCCCTTTGCCTGGCCTGCGGCTGCCTGGGACCGGAGTCAAGCTGGCAGGAGCGGGAATGTGGAGAAACAGATGCCTGAAACGTGTTCCTCAGCCTGTGTGCAGAGCACCTGCATCCCCTGGCAGGAAAAGTCCAGTCTTTGAAAGCACCCCCTTGGGCTGGTTGTCTCAGAGCCCCCCCAGGGTTCGATGGAGGGGGCTCTGGAGGGCTCCGGTCCAGTCTCTGATTCACGGCAGGACCGTTGCCAGCACTCAGTTAGGGTTATTGTGGCTTTGTCTACCTGAGGCTTGAAACCCTCCAAAAACGAGGATCCCCCACCTCTTCTGCTTGTCCCCACACAGGGACCCTTCCAGAGTCAACACTGAGTCTTGGAATAAACACCCCGAGTCTTGGCCACAAATGGCAGTCTCTGCTTTTCTACCGAGGGCAGGGAAATCTTTCTCCCGTGCTGCAGAGTGCTTTTGGTGGGGGATCCAGTGCCTGTTTCACTGCCACGGCCATGAATGTACCTCTCCTCTCATGTCAGAAGGGTTTATGCACATAGTGATGCCTAGAACAGATTTTCCTCACCTTTTAGCCAAAGCTTTTCTCTGGACCTGCCTGGGGAGGACTGTCATTCCTTCAGCAGGGACAGAGGGACAGATTTCTCCTGTCAGGTCCCTATGCTTCTCCCCGGGGATGGAGCTCCTGGAGCTGCTGGAGTTGCTGGAGCTTGGTACCAACACAGCTCTCACAGCAGCTGGATCCAGGGAGACCCTCTCAGGGTCTGCTGCACAAACCGAGTCTGTTCTCCCCCGCAAAACAAAATCTGACATTTGGATATTTGGGTTTGTTGGGACATAGGATGAGCCCAAGGCACAGAGCTTCTCCAGTCCACACGTTTTTCTGGGAGGGTCTGGATCTGAAGCCGGCTGCCCTGACGCTCAGGTCCAGGGAATTCCTGGGAACACTGACTTCACGCTACTCCTCTTGCTGCTCTGTCCTCCAGCCAAAAGCCAGGCCAGCCATGGGAGCTGAGCTTCTCGTGGAGCGGTGAGTGGAGACCTGGGGCTTGCAGACTCCTCAGGCTCTTGGGTGGCTGCCCGTGCCCCAGGCAGCTGCTCGGGAGGCAGAGGATTGCCAGGCAGCAGGTCTGGCAGTTTCCTGGCAGCGTTTAACTGCAATCAAACCGTCTCCACAAAACATCTCGATGAGCCAGCACATTCCAATGGAGAAATGTCTTGTCTAAATGTTTCTGACCAACTCTCGTGCGGCAGCTTTCTCACTTTTCCTCCTGGCTGTGTTTCTGAAGGAAAAAGCACTTCAAAGGCACAGCCTTGGCTAAGGGATGCTGTAGGTGTGACTGTGCCGTCTCAGTCCAGGTCCAGACTCTTCCCCTGGGGTCTGGTGAGACTCAGAAGAACGCTACGAGTGCTGGGCTGCCTGAGGAGCCCTAACTGGACACAGAGGAGCATGGTCTGCGTGCCTCATGAGTCAAGGAGCCCCACCAGCCCTGCTTGCAGTGGAGGGCTGCGTGGGCCAAAGCTCAAGGACCCCTGAGGCTGGGCTGGGTGTGTGTGTGCACATGACCCAAGGGAGCCGAGGCGAAGCTCAGCAGCAGGTGAGAGCCAGCCTTGAGGAGTGCTGGATGACCTGATGCCCTGTCCACAGAAAGACAAGCCCCAGCTTTTGGTGCCAGAGTATTCTCTGGTGGAGGGTGTACACCTGTTCCCAGCCTCCCACTGCAGCGACAGCTCCTCTGCATCCACATTAGAGGCACTTGGAGTTTCCTCCTCTGCTGAGGGTTCTAATGGTCCCCAAGCTCCTGCTGCTTCTTCAGAGATGCCCCTCACCTCTTGTCCCTCCTGTCACGAGCAGGGCAGAGTGCCTGATGCCTGGAGGCTGTGGTAGCAGTTGTCCCTCACCTCGGGGAGGGATGATGCCAGCCACACCAACCAGACCGAGGAGCAGAAGACCCCCGAACTCTGCGAAGGCACCTCTCGGCCCTTCGGCCTCGCCAGCACGGGGGAGCCGGACAGGGTGGGACATGTCCCTGCAGGGAGGGCAGGCCCGGGGGGGTGACCAGAGGGGCACACGCTGCTGTGGGGCGCTGAGGCTCAGCGGGAGCACGTCGAGGCTGGGCGGGAGCACGGCGTGTGCTCGCGGGCAGCGTGTGCCTGGCAGGGCGCGCACACATGTGCCGCCGCGCCGCTCCGGCCGTGGGCGTTGCTGCGCTGCTCCGCGCCGGCCAACATGTGGTTTGTGTTTGGAGTGTGTGTCTGGTGGTGCTTTGTAAATGAGGTGCACTCGGCGATGTGTGTGTTCACCCCGGCCCGGCCCGGCCGCTGGTGCTGCGTTCCTCGTCTTTCGTGTGGCGGGGCGAGCGTTCAGCGCGGGGCTGGGGGGGCTGGGGGTGCACCTTTGTGTGCCCAGCCTGCCACGGGACCCCTTCTCACTTTGGGCGTGCGTTTGGGCCTGAAAACCATTTCCCCCATGTGGCTGCCGTTGCGAGGACAGCGGTCCCCGCTGCCTCCCTCCGCCGAGCTGACCCCGACCGGGATGTGTGAGGGGGGGAGGCACCGCCCTGATACCCCCAGTGTGCTGCGCTCCTCAGGGAGCTGATGAAGTGTGATGTTTTGGGGGCTGGTGGCCGCAGCCTCTCCCTCCGCAGCACCCTTTCTGTGTGTGAGACCCGAGCAAAAACACCTGGAGCCAATTCCCGGCCTGGCAGGAAAACAAGGCATCCGAGGTCTCGCTCCATAAACGTGTGGTGGCTCTGTTTGCTTCCCTCCGAGGAGGAAGGAAGGGTGGTCCAGTGGGATGGCTGGATGGTCCAGGGATGCTTGGAGATGGATGAAGGGTGGTGAGGGTCCCCACGGGGCATCTCAGTCCCACACCTGGGGCAGGGACTTGGGTGGGACTCGGACAGACGCCTCCAGGCTGGGAATTGAGCATCCAGCTCATGTTTTTATAGCGCTCAGGAGAGGCAGAAACACCATCTCCGTGGTGGTGAAGCCGCTTTCCAGCACTGGCAAGAGTTCAGCCATCCCGAGCCCAGGCTGAGGGAAGGCAAGGGGAGAGAGCAGGAGAAGGGGTAGAGATGCACTGGAATAACCCTCTAAAAAGGCCCCCAGCTCTCCTGCAAGCTGCAGAGAGGCAGCAGGGCCAAACCCTCCCTGCTCCCTGCATTTGGGGCGTGGTAGGGCAGCCCTGAGGTATCAGCCACTGACACAGCACAACACCCGCTTCTCCAGGGCCAGGACAGGTTGATAGCTTGGGGACACAGCAAGTGCCTGCACCTGGTGTAGGCAAGCAGGGGTGACCTGTCATCAGGAGGAAACCCTGCTCTGGCTGCAGCAATCAGGGAACCCACCAGCTCCTTGTGCCTGGCTCAGGAGGGAGAACGGGGCTGTTTCCAACCAGGTCTGGGTGGCATCGAGGTGTTCTCCTCCTGACTCAGACAGCAGAGAGGCTTCCAGAGAGCAAACCTGGCAGATGGTGGACAATTCATCCCAGCACAGCTCAGCGAGGCCAGGGACAGGCTCCAGAGGAGCACAGAGAGTGCCCGAGGAGCTGAAGGCTGCACTTGTGTAAAAACATGAGCAATGGGGAAAGCAGCAGAACGTGGGAGGGATGATGGTGCAGAGCAGCTTCAGAAACAGCTAAGGATGGAGAGACGGTCTGGCAGTCAACATCCGACTTTTATTCCTAGTTAAATAACAGAGCACGTTGGATGAGGGAAAGTCATTAAGTGTCAAGAGCCAGATTCCGAGGAGCTCAGTGCCAGGTTTCCCAGAGCTCAGCACCACAGCCGGGGCCAGGCTTTCCAAAGAGCCAGCTCCCATTCGGAGCTGCCACAGCGGCCAGGCTTGCAACAGGGCTGGCTGGGGCTCCTGGGGGACGCGTCTGGATGGCTTTGAGAAGGAGGAGAGTTGCCTGACCTGCTTGGCTCTTCTCCAAAGTGCCTGACTGAGGGGGTCCTCCTGTGGCCAAGGGGATGCTCCCCGGCGCCGACCCTGCAAGGTGCACCGTGTGGTCTCTGCTGGGTGAGAGGAGTCACCTGGGGGACTGGGGTGGGTTCGGCGCCTCGTGGGGCTGACTGAGGCTTTTCAAGCAGGAGACTGACAAATTGTGGATTTTCGGCTTCCTGTGGGAATTTCTAAGTGAATAATCATTGTGAACATCATGAAAAGCATTTTAATAGTCAGAGGATACCATCTGGATGTTCACAAACAAAGGCGATATAAATCCACGAGTGACAGCGCACTGAACTCACTGCTTTTATAAGTAAAAGTATTTCCAAATCGTTTCCCAAATTATTCAAGCAAGTCTTTCCTCTAAGGAAACTCAGAAAAGATCCTAACATAGGCAAAGTGAGCACAACAGAGACTTTATACAGAGAGATTAAAGCTTGGGTCAGATGTAATCAAATGACATCCCCCGTGTACAAATGCAAGTCTGTGTTTGGTGATAAGAGGAATCCCAAACACTTTTGCAACGGGAGGAATAAATCCGGAAGTGCCAAAAGGGAACTGGGGGAGAGGAGAGGAATAACTCAAACTAATTTTTGTGGGTGTGAAGGCCTTGCATGACGGTGGTGAGCACTGTGGGGGTTGTTTGAGAGCGGACAAGAGGGATGTGCCGGGCCTGGTGGCCGCTGCCTCCGATGTCCTCGCAGTGGGGGGACCCTGGGAGGGGCATGGGCGGGATGCTGGAAGGGAAGATAGGAAGAGGAGAATCTTGTCAGGCACAAGGCTGCTTTGCAGGGAGGAGAGAGGTGCTAACAGCCCAGCTGTCTCCAAGGTGATGTACCATGCTGGAGAGGAGATGGAGAGGAGAAGTCTAAGAAGGAGAAGCTGGTAGGGACGGGATTGTCTCCAGCAGCAGGGATGGACCTTTCCACCCACAGTCTTTGGGTCAGAGGTGCACAAACCAGCATGAGCTGGGCTGAATGGGGGTGATGAGGGACTCCCAGGTTGTCCTGGATGGTGACATGCGTAGGACTGCTGCTTTCCTGGACAAAGCCCCTGGAAATTGGGCAGCACTGCAGATCCTGACCTCGGTGGCCTTGACGTCCTGGAGAGCATGTCTTCACAGCCCAAGGCAGTTGCTGAGCCAAGGGCTTTGCTCAGCATGGGCCTCTGCAGAGAGGAGCTGGGAATGGAAGCAGTGATCCAGAGCCAGTGGAGGCCACACCGACAGCAGAGCAACCCCAGACACGTTGGAGACAGAAAACGTCCAAACCAGGCCGTGAGGTGGCCACCAGAGGGAAAGGATGGCCAGTAAGGGGGTTGCTCCCACAGCACCCGGGCGGCCGTAGCTGGCACATCGCTTTCGGTCTGACCATAGCCGGAGGACAACTGTGGCTCTGTCACCCTCAGACCCCTGGCTGGAGTTTAGGATCCTGGCAGATGATACAGAAACATCTGCTTTTGCTGGCTTTTCCCAATCCAGCTCTTGCAGCCATGGTTGAGGGTCCCCCAGCCAACTGAAAGCTTCGGGCTGTGTGTGAGGGGTCCAAGAACACGCAGAGCATGGCATGTGCCTGAAGGTGTGACTTTGTAAATAAGGGGACAAATGTGTCTTGCCTTCCATGCAGGAACACCACCTCTCTGCTCACTGGAGAAGTCTTGGCTTGAAAGACCCCGACCCCACCGAGGCACCCCAGCACTCTTCCTCCTCCTCCTGACCTCAGAGCAGAGGACACCCCATTGTTCAAGGGGACAATGAACCCCAGCTCCTGGATTTCATCTGAATTTACCTTGTCCTGTGGTGCTGGGCAGTCCTCTGAGCGAAAAAATGTCGTGTTTACTCAGCACTGTTTCAGGCCAAGTTCTGAATGAAAATGGCTTTGGAAGCGAAGAAGTTGCTCTCAGGAACAGGAAATCAAATCCGATCTCTCCTCCGTGACGGGATGACTAATTGTGACAGGCCACCTACTGACAGCTGGATACCTCTTCCACCAGAACCTCTCTGCTGGGATCAGCCTTTTCTCCTTGCCCTGGATGCACCTCTCATTTCCAAGATGAGCTCTGCCAAGAGACCCCGGCTCAGGGCAGGAGCACAGGAGGAGGACACGGCGCGGGGTCACTCGGCTCTGCTGCCTCTCTGCTCCCAGCCCTTCCCACCTCCCCACCTTGTGCCAGGGTTTTCTGCCTCCATGGGGCTTGGAGGCAGCTCCGAGAGCTTTGCAGTTTTCCAGCACTGCGCCTTGAGCTTCTCCTTGGAAGCACTGATCGTACGTGCCTTGTGCTCAGCCCGTGGGCTCCAGGCGGTCTCGGCGTTGGACTGAGAACACGTTCGGACTCTTTGGACGGATCAGAAAGATCCCAGATGCAGGAATAAAGCGTTTGCCCAGACACGCTGCTGAGGGCAGGCTGCCCCACACCAAACAGGCTGCCCCACACCAAAGAGGCTGCCAGCTTGCGGGGTGCCATGTCCTGGCCTGCCCCTAAAGCATCACTTCTGTAGGTCCCAGCAATGAGCCCAACGACCGGAGAGCTCCTGCCTGGATAAACAGGACAAGGGGTGATGCCAGCGATGGGGCACGGGAGAAGCTGCCTGTTTCCTTCCAGGCCCTTTGCTAACATGCCCCTAAACCTTCTCGCAGCCAGAAAAAGCATTAGTCACCGTTACAAAGTCAGGATGAGCAGACAGAAATAACAAGTGCGTTCGTCTAGAGCGCATCCATGCCAGGCTAAATATTGTGGCCGGGACTGTTCTGTGCTTGTTCTGTGGAAGGGAGGGAGGAACTTGCTCAGCCGGCACAGGGGGCAGGGGTTGTGTATGTTGCCCCAACACCTGGCCAGCTATGTGGGGTGATTGCTGGAGCTGGCCCTGCCCAGGGCCTGCACGGGTCTGCAGAGATGGACAGACCTGGCAGAGGGGCTGGTGAAGCAGTTTTGCGGTGAAAATGGGTGCAGTGAGATGAAGAAGGGCTTGGGGAGGCAATGCTGTGACCTCCTGGCCATCAGGGGCTCTCTGGGCTAGCTCATGGCCAACCAGTGGTGGACATTTTAGAGGGCACTGCTGCTCTGGATGTCCTCCATCCCACAACAGCCCTGTCCATGATGCCAGCAGCCTCTCCCAGGAGAAAGGAGAGACACCAGGCTGGCTGTGAGGAACCAGGCCGTCCACCCTGCTGGGACAGTCCTGCCCTCAGAACACGGCCCATCCACCTGCTTCAGCATCACCTCAGACAAGTGGAGATTCGGAGCAGGACAAGCAGGACCTGGAGAGGACGAAGGGAGATCTGAAGTTAGGATTGAAGAAGGAGAGCAGTGAGGATGCGTCCGGCGCTGATGACGGGGGTGGCTGCAGACGGTATCGCAGCAACGTGCTGGCACGGAGCAGGGGCCAGTCTGAAGTCAAACACAGGGAACATTTCTACCAGACGGGACAATTACACACTGGAGCTGCCTGCCAGTGAGGCCCCATCACGAGTGGAACAGATCCCATAAGATACTTCTAAGTTTAGAGTAGAGGAGCCCTCTCCAACAGGGGAAGATGAGAGACTGGAGCGCTAAATCCCGCCCGTCGCCGCCAAACCGCACTCCCCGGAGGAGCACACACGAACCACTCTTGCAACACTCCAGCTACGGCTGAGACACACATTCCAGCTGAAACCCCTATTTTCAGTTGTTTATACATCGCTCAGAAAATATCTTTTTGGATGGAATTTGTTCATGCTTGATCTTGGACCAAAAAAGCCGGAGAATTATTCGGGGATGGTTTGAGCAAAATCTGTTCAGCTGTTCCTGTGTTATGTAAGCATCAGGATAAATATGTTTTCCTATTTTCAAACGTTTTTCTCATCCTCACTCGCTGTCAGATAGCTCAAAATCAGCTTCATGACTTGGAAGTGCTGTACTTAGCCCATGCCTGGCTCCCAGTGAGGGACCAGCCTATTCATCAGCCAGACAAACCCTCCTCAGGGAGTCAGGAAACCAGGCGGGACTGCAGCTCTTCCATGCAGTGCTCAGCATCCTTAAAGGTGATCTCCAGGGGTATTGGATCACAGCTGGACACCTCCTGAGAGTGTCCAACTGAGGGTTAAATAAATAGACATTGGACAAGGATGTGGAAAAGAGCCGTGAGTGTTTGTGCAAAGGGGAGGTCAGCCCTGTGCTCTGCACAGACCACGCAGCAAGAGGTGGGCTCAGCTCACCTCAGTGCCCACCTACAGCTGCATGTTTGTGCTGGAGCTGCTCCCTCCTTTTCCTCGTTCTGTACCCATGTTTGTTGCTTGGTGGATTGTGTTTTCAGGAGAGGAGAAGTGAAGGAGAAGAGATCACAGTCTTGGAGACACTCTTTCACTCCGAGATTGTGCCCAGATGCAGAGAAGTGATGGGTTACGGGCATTGCAGAAGGAAGGCCAGTCCTTGGTGAGGTGGAAGAGTCAGAAGTTGGGAGTCCTTTGTGCCAATGTCTTTGGGGTGGGGTAGAGATGTTGGAGGTAAACGCAGAAACGTCCTCAAAATACAGCTCCAAGGCTGGAGAAAGATCATTGTCCAAGTTTTTGAGGCCCACACTAAGTCAGTGGAGAGGTGATGCCTTGACCCACATCCACGTGCACACAGGAATTCCCCTTGGATAAAGGGATGAAGAGGCAACATTCACTCCCATAACATGCTCTGCAGGAATGAGGGTCTCCAAGACACTTGGGTGCTCGTCTCTTCCCAGCATGAAGAGGAGTTAAATACCTGAATGCCTGGCAGAGGCTGGGATGTCATTCCTCATCCAGCGCCTACAGAAACCCAGGGAAGTCTGTCCAAGTGCTGATTCTCAGCTCGGGGCAGTTGTTCAAGGAATGACATTCATGTAACTACAGACAAAGTGCTATAGCAACGAAACTCGAGCTGCCAGGAACAGACACTCCAGCGTCGGGTCAATGTTTTGTGGAGAAACCATGGGAAAAATGAGAAGGCTCCTTGTGAGCCGGGGAATTTTCAAGAGAATCAGGAAGCTGATAAAAATGCCCCAAGCAGAAAAGAAATTAAATTAGAGGCCTTCAGCTGAATGTGGAGGCTGCTTCAACATCTGTACAAGTCACTAAGGGCTCACAAAATTTGAGTGAAGAGAGAGGGCAGGAGCAAGAATCGCTTCAGGCCTGGGAAAAGGCTCTGAAGCCATGAGCAGGGAAAAATAGGATATCAGGGCAATTCCAGAAACATCTTGAGTTTGACTCAAGTCCCCAGCCTAGGGACTAGAGGAGCAGAGAAAGGCATCCATAGCCAAGGGGAGCTCTCAGTGCCTCCAAGGGAAGCCTTGGAGCAGTGGCATCACTTGGACCCACATGAAGGCCTGATCCCCTCCGAAAACTTCCAGCACCTCTAGTCTGCACTGGTGAGGAACCAGCATCTGCAGGGCCCTGGGGCAGGAGGAATGGTTGAACTCGAGGGGGGAGAGCTGAGCACTGGCCAGGACTGAAGTGAAATCGTAACATCTGCCTCCTTCCTCGTTCCACTGGAAGATCCTGTCAGTGGCTTCAGCAGTAGGAAAGGATGTATGAACACCCTGTGATTTGCTTTAGGGCAGCAGAGGTACCTGGAAACCCAACTATGTCGTTTTTGACAGTTCACCTTACCCGGGGTGACTCTGCACTGGAGCAGATAAGAAGTTCTTCCATGAGCCACCCTACGAGCAGGGAGAAATAAGTCCTTAAGCCATCCCAGATGTTTGCAGAGCAGACATACATCTCAGTCCTGAGGTAGCAGAGGAAAAAGCACTGGAACAAAATGATACTTTAAAAAAGAAACCGCCAGATCCCCGTGGTAGAGCCGAGAGCGCTCGGGGAGACAAAGAATGTAGCAGCTGCTCTGTCTGCTGAAGGAGGCAATTTAACATGGAAGCTACTGCTTTCCAGAAGTCTGGAGTGAAGCAAGTGTTGCGCTGGTCCGCAAAAACAGCAGCAGAAGTGGTCCTGGGAACAGTCCGGCAGCTCTTTGTTCGGGGAAATGCGCTGGAAGGAACAGTCGCTGAGGTTCAGATGGAGCCGGTTGGAGGCACCTTGGGGTCCCACTGTCTTGCTGACAAGCTGGACTCGTGGGACAATGGGAACCTCATGAAGGTCAACAGAGGGAGACACCAAGTCCTGAGTCTGGGATGGAGCAACCCCACGTGTCAGGAGTGCCTGGAGACGAACCACGAAGGTGCAGTAGGTGTGCAGCGAAGAACATGGAGAGTGGGAAGAGAAGCTGACCATGAATCAGCACTGTGCTTTCCCAGCGAGGAAAGCCAACTGGTTTGGGCTGTGTTAGCCAGACATCCAGAGCCAACATCTGGAGGGAAGATGTAGGGGAAGAGGCTGAGAGAGCTGGGGTCGGTCAGCCCGGAGAAGAGAGGTCAAAAGGGGGGTCTGATCGTGTTTTCCTCTGCCTAAAGGGAAGCTGTAGATAGGACAGAGACAGATTCTCCTCAGGAGTGAACAGTGAGGGAAAATAGGGCAACAAGCAGAAGCTGCAAATAAGGAAGGTACCACCAGGCACAAAGAAGTGTGTTGTGCAGCACAGGGGCCACATCAGGTTGCTCATGGACAAGGCCTTGAGCAAATGGATTTGGTTTTGGAGCTAGACCTGCTCTGAGCACGACTGGACTGAAGACATCAGATGCTTCTCCAGAAAGATCAAGGAAAATCACCGTTCTCAGCCTGTAACACAGCCTTGAACACGTTGGCAGAGCCACGGATGGAGAAACCCAACCCTGTGCTTTAGAGTGTGATTGTGGTGCCACTGGAGAACACCCAAAATCTCGGTCAGACTCTGGAGAAGTGTCTCCGTGTTTGATGAGGGTGGGACAGCAAATGGTCTGTCTGCTCCATCTGCAGACTGCTGGGCTGCTGACTGGGAGGAGCATCAGCGCCCCTGGCTCTGGGAGGCCTTCTCATGTTTAAATTCCCCGAAGTCCAGAGTCTGCAGACAGAGTTTCAGAAGATGCTCCAGCCTGGGAAGAAGAAGGAAGGACATGGTCACTGTGCTTGCTCTGCTCAGAGTGTGCTGAGGGCACAGACAGGTGCTGAGGAGCACTTGGCACCCCTTGGCAGCGCAGAATAATCTCTCCACTGAGTGACGCCTTCAGGCCTCTTTCCCCATGCACAAACTTCTCTACTTCTTGGACGAGGTTTCCACGCCATCCTCTTTCCATTGCAACCCTGGAGAGGAGCAGAGCACCCCCAGTTTCCGAGTTGCTGGTCGATCTGCACAGGTTGTGTTGGCAACATCCTCACTCCCCTTCGGTGACCGGGATGGCACAAAATCCTTGCAGACACCTCACATGTTAACTGTTGCTGGCCTTGCCTTCGGGATCAAGACCATATTTTTCTCCTCATTCCAGGAAGGACAAGTTTTAACAGGCCCAGAATTGGAAACAGCTCCCCTCTCTTTCCATGCTTCCCACACGGTTTTCATGTGGGGACTTGTTTACCACAGCTATGCAAGCGGAGGAAGAGGGCTGGGGTGAGAGTCCTGGCCTTGGGGCACAGCGTGGCCCTGCACATCCTCCCTGGCCCCTGCATCCAGCCCACGCATCCCGAGGCTGCTCCGCACCGGAGACGCACAAGTGAGCAGAGAGAGAGAGGGAAATGTGCAGCTTCCCTGGCCAGAGGGGACAGGAGCTCCTGTCCTTGGATCTGGTTGCAAGCCAGTGACAGTCACCAGGTCAGCACAATGTTCCTGCTCCCCTGATATTCTCACCACGTGGTGCGACTCTCGGGGGTGGGCCTGTGCAGGGCCGAGGGTTGGACTTGGATCCCTGTGGGTCCCTTCCAGCTCAGCACATTCTGGGATTCTGTGAAAGTCCCACGCCGAGAGCAGTGTCGGAGCAGGGAATGTGGAGGGGACACGTCTGTCCTGTGCGTGGTGGCCGGGTAAAGGACGGGCTGTAGGGCTGGGCATGGGCGGTGGAAGGGGGTCAGGGACGTGGTGGCAGGAGTGGTGGCACATTCTGGGGGTGTCCCCCTTTACACAGAGTCCCTTACCCATCCTGGGGGTACATGGGGCACCAAGAGGCACAGGGGGGACTCATGGATATCCACTGCCGTGTGGGAACACGGCCTTATGAAGAATGCACAGAGATGATGGTGCTGAGAGGCTGCTGGAGTGAGACACGGTGGGGGATGTATCTGAGCAATGGAAACCTTCTTCAGCCTGGAGAACCTGGGGAGACTGAGGTGGCACAACCACCAAACCGACCACAGGATGGGTCCCCTGAGGAGCTCTAGGGTTGATAAAGCCAGACTCTCCACAAAGGGAACTCTCCAGAACGAGAAGAGCAACGGAGACAAGCTGTGAGAAAACCAGCTCCTGACCGAGGATGATAATTCCCATGCTGGGAGTGATGCAGGAGGACAGGGACCATGTGCTGTGGCAGCAGGTGGAAGGGGCAGTGAGCTTCAGGACAGCCATGGAAAACTGTCCTGGCTTTAGAAGGAGAGAAGCTGGCCGTGGATGAAAGCTGCCTGAGCACATGGCTGGTCTTGGCACTGGGAGAAACAAATGTTAACTGCCCATGAGTAATCCGGTGTGGAAAAGCAAGCCCATAAATCCTCTGGTGCCCTGGAGCTTTTCCTTAGGGAAAAGTCCAGGCACGAGGAGGTGGCACATATGGAAATTACCAAGTGGGGAGTCACAGAATCATAGAATATCCTGGGTTGGAAGGGACTCATCAGGGTCATCGAGTCCAACTCCTGGCCCTGCACACGATGCCCCAAGGGTGCCTGAGAGCGTTGTCCAAACGCTTCTTGAGCTCAGACAGGCTGTGCCCATTCCCTGGGGAGCTCAACCAAGTGCTCAACCAAGAGCTCAACCAAGGAAGTGGGGGGAGGGTTGGGGCTCAAGACCACCCTGGCCCTGCGCTCCCAGGACCACAGAGCTGCACTGGATGTGATCAAAGGGCACTCTGACCCCTGCCCTGACCATGGAGTGGGCTCTGAAGTACCCAGAGGTACAGGACCCACTGGGAATGAGGTGAAGCCCTCCTGGTGTGCTGGCCAAGCCCTCCTCATGTAGCCCAGCCTGTGCTGTCTCACTAGCAGGAGCAGCACAGTGCTGACCTGGATTCATGGCTGCAACCAGGCCTGCCAGGTCCCAGCTCTGCTCTGTGGATGTCTCTGCCTGACCCTGTCCAGAGGGTGCCACGGTGTCCCAGCGGTGGAGGAACAACCATCCTTCAGACACATTTCCCACCCACCTCTCACGCTGAGCTCTACAGACAGCGCTCTCTGCAGTTCTCCCTAAACTGTTTCCCTTCATGGATCCACTCCTAGTGTGATTTGTTCAGCTCTCCCCCAGCATCATTCCCCTGCCTGTATCCTGCCCATCTGTCCAGACTTGTTTCTCTGACCACAGGTTGCATTCGACCTTCCTGGAGTGGTGGGTCTTTACCTGTGAGTGTGTCCAAACTCCTGTTTGTGGAGGATCTCTCAGTCCTTCCTGCCACGGGCCAGGTTTCTCCCAAGCCCTGAGCTGGTCACCAGCTCCACATGGAGTTCTTGGGGCACTGTCCCAATCTCCAGAGCTGGGTGCTGCTCTCCTGATGTCCACCTGCACCTGGCAGACGAGCAAGGGTGGACATGGAGGGGAGGAACGGGCCAAACCCCTCGGGTGCTCTTTGCCTGTGAATTTGGGCTTTGTGGGTTGCATCTGCAGAGCTTGTAGAAGGCTGGGCCAGGTGCCCAGGGTGGGCTGCTGGTCCCCTGGGTGCTGACAGCCTGCAGACTGTGGATAGGCTGTGACAGGGCTGCTCCCAGGACAGGCTGTGCTGGGGTGTACAGATGGGGTGTGTTTGCAGCAGGATCTGAATCCCCACCTGTGAGACCTGGTGAGACTCTGTCTGGCTGAATTAGGGTTTTGGAACAGCCCCCCTCATTTCCCACACCCACACAAGTCCTCCTTCCACCTGCAGCACACCCAGGGACGGGCAGGGATGTGCCTCCTGCAGTGTGATGCTCTTCTCCCTTCTGCCATCCTGAGTTTGTCCCAGTGACTCTCTGCCAGCCCCTCCAGCTAGTTCTGCTCCAGGGAGGGCTCTCCAGGGTGGGCAGCACCTGCAGAGCCCCTGTGTCCTTGAAGAGGGTGTTGATCTGCCCCTTCTCATCGTCAGCAGGAGAGAGCAGACTGCACCAGGGCAGGACTTTGTGCACAGCCTCGTGGGGACCATCTCGGACATGCCAAGCTTCCCCCTGACTCCTGCACTGGGCAGTGTTCCCAGGTCAGTGCTCAGGGACACCAGCCTGGGAGGTTCTGGGCGCTCCAGGCTTCCCGAGGGTTTGGAGGAGGCTGATGGAGAGGTTGGTGATGAAAAGACCTACCATGGTGTGGCAGTGCTGATGGATCAGACGAAGCAGAGGGCAGTGGGCTGATGACTCCATGACCGTGCCTGCGGGTCTCAGGAGGTGAGCACAGCTTGGAGGACACTGAGGAACGGCCAGAGCTTTTGGCAGCCCTTCCACAGCCAGAACAATGGCTGGCGTCATCTTTTAGTTAAGAGGGAGAAGGGGAAAAAACCCCCCAAACCTGTGACCAGAAGGACCGAAGCCCCGGGAGAGACATAGCTTATTTTTCCTGCCTGCTGGTTCCTCTCGAGCTCCCCCCCAGCCCTGGCCGTGGCACAGCACATTCCTCTGCCGTGAGCTCCTCCCTCCCATGTAACAGCACATTCCTCCCTTCGATCCCTTCTGCGGCCACCACGTTGTAGACCCTGCCCTGACCACCCCGGCCTGGCCGGTGTGGAGGGGACAGTGGCCGCTTCTCCTGGGTGGACACTCTGCTTTGCACCATCTCTGGAGCTCAGGCTCGGACACTGTGGTGTCTTGCTCGTGGTCTGGGTCCAGCTCCACCCCCGCACAGGTGTCTGTCCGGGTGCTGGTCCCTCCATCCCTGCGGGGCTGAGTGTCCCGGAGGGGTGGGTTGAGCCTCACCACGTCTCCCCCCAGCAGCCTCTCCCAACACCACCACCTCCGTGCATCCTTAATGCATCCCCACGTGGCACGGGGAGTCCGTAGGTCCTCCCTGTTCCTCGTCCTCGCCCAGCATGGGTGAGGGGCTCTGTGTAAAGGGGGGACACCCCCTGAGTGTGCCACTGCTCCTGCCACCACGTCCCCAACCCACCCGTGTGGGTCCCACTGCTGCGGTGGCCCGGAGTCCTTGTCCCCATGGCTGATGCACTGAACCAGCAGCATGTGCCAACCTTCCAGGTGGGGATTCCCACCCGGGGACGTGGGATCGTGGGGTGCCAAGCATGGCTTGCTCTCTTCCCACACGGGATGGAGCAAGACCAGCCTGGGCTTGGGGCCATCCCTTTGTATCCCAAAAGCAGGCAAGAAGGAAGGTGTCTGCCAAGTCCTGTGAGCAGGGGGACATGGGCTAATGCCTCACAGGGCTGAGTTCATGGGGCTGGCAGCAGCTCCCTGTGCTGGGGCCGCCCCAGGCAGGGCAGGTCACCTGGGAAGGCTCAGCCACACGTGAGTGCTGCAGCCCCTCACCCCGGGGTCATTCTCCCTCCTGGCCAGAGCTGGTGTGGGGTCGAGAAGGCCGGGCTGTGGGTGCTGGTGCATCCAGCACATCCAGCACACCCGGCTCTTGCATTCCTGTCGGCCTCCCTGGGTTTGTTGGACATACACTGGCCTGGCTGCCTGGTTTGTAGCATTTTCCCAGTGCAATCAGGCAAAATGAGAAGTTAGCTTCTCCCAGGACTTCCCCATTTTACTTACCCCAAAGCCCCCTGCCATGACTTTGTCCTATACCCCACCACAGAGGTGACCAGCAGTGTCCCTGTGCAGCCCACCAGGATGTCTGAGACGTGGGTGAGCTCCTTCCTCCTCCTTTTTTTTTAACCTGTGCCAACTCTGCCTTGCTCCTTCTCGTGCTGGGGGATGCATAGGAGTGGTTTGGGGGGCATTGCAGGTCTCTGGGGCTGGGCAAGGCTTTGGGGTCTGGGCTGGACCAAAGGGGTTGAACGGGGCCACATGTGCCCCATCTCCTGCCAGACTGGGCTAAACCAGGGTTAACCAGCGGGGCAGCTGGGAGCTGCCACATGCCAAGAATGTTTCCAGACTGGGGAAGGGCTGGACATGAATCACGCTCTCCCTCTGCCAGATGCTGTGTGCAGGCTGGGCTCTGCACTCTGAAGGTCCTGCAGATCGTTTCGGGACCCCTGTGCAGACCAGGGGTCTACCAACCCCATCAGCATCACCTGCTCAGGTGGCTCCTGCTGGATTTTGTGGCTCCAGTGAGTCCCAGCTGGATCTGGATCCTGGAACCCATTTCTCTGCTTCAGGCACTGTTGGGGAAGCCCATGTGTGGACATGTGTGGCAGCCATGGGACACGCTCCTCCCACGCTGCTCCAGCTCTTTGTCTCCACCACTTGTGTGAGCCTGGATTTCCAGAGGCTGTAAATCAGTCTCTGGAGACGTCCTGCTTTGCAGGTTGGCACCACGGCACCGTGGTTGGTACCATGACCCTGCTCGGCCCAGTGCTGACTGTTTCACTGCCCATCTTGCTGCCCCAATGCCCAGCAGGGTGGGGGATCCTCTCCCTCCACCTCTGATCGACACCAGCCTGGTCCTGCTGTGATCCCAGGGAAACCCAGCAGCTCAGGAGAGGGGGACCCACAGCCTTCCCACAGCCCACAGGCTCCTGGAGGGCAGTTTGGCAGCCAGGGGCGCTCCTGCCCATGCCCAGCACTGCTGGGATCCTGCACTGGTTGCCCAGCGAGGTGGGTGGGTGGTTCCACACCTGAAGATGCCCAAGCCCCTCAGTGCATCCTGTATCCAAGCTGGAGCTGCAGCATCGGGAAGACAGGCAGTGCATGCCTGCTGAAATGCAGGGACAGCGTTGGGGGAGCCAGAGTCTCCCCACAACCTCTGCCCCTTGCAGAACCTTCAGAGCAACAGCAGGAGGGGCAAGAATGAAGCTACCTTGGAGTTCTTGGCAACCAGAAGTCCCTGGCGGGGTCCCTGCAGCTCCTGGTGCACAGATGTCTCTAATTCACCTGCTCACCACTCACAGCAAGGCAGAGAAAGGATCTGAGCACCAGAACAGCCTCAGGGACATCTGTGAGGCAGTGGGGGAATGGAGGGAGGAAAAATATTGGGAAGAAGGGCTTCTGCTGCCCAGCACGGGGCTCCTCTCCTCGCCAGCACCTTGAAGCACTTAGGGCTAAATCCCTGCTAACTCCTTTCCTTCAGAGCATCTCCACCTGCATCTGGAAATAACGAGGTTTCCACGTTCTCTGCCTCCTTGCTGGAGCTGGCTGGAAGCACTGTCCCCATGGATGGTGCTGGGGTGAGGGTCCCTGCCTGGGGACGCAGGGATGGTTCCCGTTGGACGCGGCGTCGCTCCCCTCGCTGCAAGGAGGGCGCAGAGCCCCGTGCTGCTGCGGCGGGACAGGCGCTCCCAGCGCCCTGCAAACACAGCTGACCCCGCTCCAAGGTTTCTGGGGAAGGACGTAATCTCTAGGGCAGTATTTTTCCCTCGCTTTCCCAACACACTTTCCAAACGAGCTCATCCGAAAGCCTCGACTCGGGGGTTTCAAGGAGCCACGCTGAGCGCGGCGGCGCGCGGCCAGGGCTCGTGGGCCCGAGGAATAAACAATGAACGGGGCTGGGCTCGAAACATCTGGCGGAAAGTAGGAGCATGTTCCACAGCCTGAGTGTCTGAAGGATAAATGGGGCTGGACAGAGTCACAGCTCCTTTCTTGTCTGCCCCGAGAGCGGGGCAAGCGTGATATTTACGGGCCTCAGTGATGCTGTGTCTTGGCACTTCCCTTGCACTGGCTTCTCGGGGAATAGCAACACATGTGCGAACAGCATGTGCTGGGGCACAACACCCCGGGTCCAGATGGCAGCAGAGACAGGGAGAGAGAAGCTCTGGGGACAGGCTGAGCTCTTAGCCACAAACGTGCTCGAGCAGGGCACGCTGTGCTGTGAGGGGGAGAGAAGCTGTGAGCCTTGGAGAGCTGCAGCCACCTGGAGAGGACAGAAAACAGGCGACAAGGAGCCCTGCAAGCAAGTCGGCTTCCCTAGAGGTGGGTATGTAACCCGTGGAGCAAGTAAGGGAAGCTCTAGTGAGTTCTCAGAGCTCAACTCCACGGCTGGGTCCTGCACCTTCCTTGGTTTTATGGGTCTGGCTGAAGCCAAAATGAAATAAAGCAAATCAGGTCCTCAAGGAACATGTAGCCAAGGAGCAGAACTCGGGATCTGACACTGAAATACATAAGCCAGTGGTTCTGGTGTTCCCTGCCTCGGAGTTAAGCGCGTGAGTGGCCCCACTCGTTTCACTTAGGAAGGAGTGTGCACTTAAGTGCTTTGCTGGATGAAGGCCTGGGAGATGGGAGGGCTGAACTCCAAGTGGAGCTGGGCAGGAAAGAGCCTACGCACTTTGCTGCAATGGTTGGGATTTCCAGCCTGGAGACGGAGAAGCAGAGCAGGCTTGTGGTGAGCTCCAGGCAGGGCAGGGGCTGGAGCCAAGGCCTTGGACAGCCCGGCTGTCCTGGGATGTGCCTGGGTGGGTTGAGGAGCTCTGGCTCCGCAGATCCATGGCCAGATGGTCTTGTCGTGGGGCCATGGTGAGGTCCCACCTCTGTGAGTGCCTGTACTTTGCAGCTGGGAAGCCGAGGGTGCCCTTGACCTGTGGTGGTGACACTGACCTGTGCACAGCAGGGGACATTGCTGGTGACACCGCAGGGAAGGTCCTGGGAGCTGAGGAGGCACCACTGGCCTGGTGAAGGGACAACATGATTTTGGAGAGGGTGAAAGGAGATGATCTGGTGCTTGCTGAGGTGCTTTGGAAGCCACCCCATCCCTGCACCCAGAGTGCTTCTTGGAGCTTCAGGAGATGCACCTGAAGCAACATCCCTTGCTTACAATCCCAGATCTGGGGTAGGGGTTTCACATCCCTCCCAAGACCCCAAGGAGAGCCTCTGCCTGTTCCGGCAGGAGCACCAGCCCCTTCCCCTTGCTCCTTACCCAGACCACACCAGTTCTCCAGCTGCTCTAAGGCCATGGACACACACCATGCCAGGAGGGAGATGCCACAGGTGGCTCAGCCCTGTGCCTGCACCTCCCTGGGGGTTTGGCACACTGTAACCCTCCTCCTGAACAACATCTCTGCTCACATGGTCCAGGAGAGGCCAACCCACCGCTGTGGCAAGGATGGGGACAGGTAGGGTATGCCCAGCAGTGACGTGGTGCTTGGTGGTGCCTGCTCCTGGCAGGGCTCACCAGGGTTGTCCCTGTGGAAGTGAGTGCCCAAAACCATGGAGAGCTCCTCCACAAGAGGTCCACAAACTCCCGGGTCCTCTCCAAGAGGGACTTTGCCTACATCCGGACGTTGCCCATGGAAAGCTGGACAACAGCTCCACTGACACATCCACGTTGGCAGGCACTGGGACGGCCGTTCCCCGGACATCCACGCGGCCAAGGGATGCTTGAGTGTTTGGGGAGGAGGGAACGGCTTCCTTGCAGCTGGGGCTTGGCAGAGGTGAGGTCTCATGCGTGGTGATGATGCTCAGATATCATCTCTGGTGATTTACGGCCGGAGCACGCAAGCGCCGGTTTGGGAAGACACTCATAAATAGCTCCGGCGTGACAGAGGGCCTGCTGGATAATGGAAAATCGAGGGATCAGCCCTCGGCACAGCTCTGTGCAGTATCTGGTGGTTAACTCTCTCGTGACAGCTGGGAGGGGCACACGGATCCTGCTCCAGCTCTTCCCTCTGGAGTCAGGTCCTTCGGTCCCCCGGTGCCAGGCGTGTCCGTAGCTCACGTCCCACCACACTGACCTCCGGCGGCCGTGCCATGAGATGCTTTTCTCGCTGCTCTGCCCATGCGCTCACTTTCCAGCCCCCTCTATTATCCAACATGGGTTTTGCAGCCTCGGAGCGGAGTAACTTTTGTCTGGAGGCTCTTCGTTGAAGAATGGCTTCAGGAGAACTGGCTTTCCCTCTGAAGCCAGTCACTGAAATCATAGAAATCATGGAATGGTTTGGGCTGGAAGGGAACTCCAAGATCGTCTCGTTCCACCCCCCTGCCTTCGGGGTTCCACTTGGTTGCTCCAAGCTCCATCCAACCTGGCCTTGGACACTTCCAGGCATTGCATTTGTCCTGTTATGTCCTTCTTGAAAGCTTTCTGCCCCAAAGCTCACCTCCTGCTCCCTCCTGCCACTTTGCAGGACTTGCACAGGACCTTGGGAGGTCTCCCTGAGCACTCCCCACAGACCTCCTGCACTTCCCTGGCTGAGCCAGCTCCACAGGCTGCCTGTCCTGGACTCATCCGGGTGTTCACAGCCTCGCCACAGGCACTGGATCTTCACCTGAGTTCCTGCTCATGCTGGTGAGCCCCGGAGAGACCCCACCAGGGCTAAGCCAGAGCAAAAAAGGGAAACTGAGGTTTGAGTAGTGGAGAAACCCTCAGCCTTCCCCACACTGCTCACCCCTCGGCACAGTGCTCCTCCCACATGTCCCCCCCTTCCCAGCACGGACCCGTGGCTGGTGGCCTCTGTCTGGGCTCTGCTGTGAGGAAGAGGAAGCCTGGGAGGGGCAGCTGGCAAATCTCCTCTGTGACAAGGGGTATCCAGTGCCCGCTGGGCAGGTGCCCAGGCAGCTGGGCTGGGCTGGCGGGGTTGGCTGCGGTGCTGGAGGAGGAACAGATGGGATCCATTAGCAGAGATTATTTAGATATCTCTGAAGGGCTCCGTCACAACCCATTAAACTTAGACAAGCAGACATAATGAGGGCTTAACACGGCCGTCTGAGCAACACGCCTGGCACAGCCCGGCTCCGGCGGAGCCACTCGAGGACGGGGACACGCAGGGAGAGACCCATCAGGTCCTGGGATCGGGGCGTGCCGGGGGCGTGTGTCTTGTCTGGTCCCCCAGTGTGCCCCTCCACTCCCGTGCAGCCAAGTTACCTGGCAGCCCTCAGGATGGGGGAACAACCCGGGATGTGCTTTCCTGCCCCAGCTGCCGCCTTTCCTCCCCTCTGGCATCGCCCTTCTGCAGAGAGGTGGGAGGACACCGGTGTCCCAGTGCTCTGGCACTGGTCCCGCTCTTGGCCCCGTACTGGCCTTACACATGCAGGGTGGCTCTCAGGATCCCTCCACTCCCTTCTCCACCAGCTCCCCGACAAGCCCAGATGTCTCTGACTGACAGGCAGAGGACGCCGGAGCCAGGAAAGGCAGCTGCCGTCAGCGTCTCACCACACGGTGCCATTTCCAATGCCTCCATCCCAGCAGGGTGGCTGGAACCTGCCCTGCCGGGCTTCCCAGGGCAGCCGGGACGGTGCCGTGGCACGCCAAGCCCTTGCAGCCCCGGTGCTGCTCAGCTGCCTCCCCTGCAGTCCCACTGTCCCTGTCTGAGGGACTAATTTTTGCTGCTCTGCCTTCCGAAGGCGTGCCCTGTGCTCTGGGAATGCTGTGCTGTGCAGGGAAGTCTCCCATTGCACAGAGGGCTCATTGCCCTCTCTCACGGAGGGTTTGGAGACTGGGCTGTCCCAGGAGGTGGAAGGAGGGCAGGACATTCCCTGGGGATTTCCGCAGAGGAGTGGATATGTTTCCATTAACTCTGGGGCTCGGAGCAGCCTTTCATGTGACAGCTGTTTGCAAACAGTAGAGGGGAAAGGCTGGGAGGGGTTTGCACAGAAGATCCATCACACCACCAGGACAATTTCCAGTGGGTAACGTATCCCTTGAACAAGGACATTGCAGGAGGTGGTGCATCCCTGGAAACATCCAAGGCCGTGTTGGATGGCGTTTGGAGCAACCTGGGCTAGTGGAAGGTGTCCCTGCCCATGGCAGGGGGTGGAACGAGATGGTCTTTAAGGTCCTTCCAACCCAAACCATCCTGTGACTCTGTGGTTCCTCCTCCCAGCAGAAAGTCCTGGGCTGCCCCAGCCCATGAGGACCACAGACCTCATCTCCCAGGTGCCACAGGGAGCTTCCCCCAGAGCATCCTGCCTGGCGCTTGCCATACACAGCGCCTGCAAAGCCTGGGGGGAGCCGTTTCCCACCAGCACGTGCCTTCTGCCAGCTTTCCCTGTGGGATTTCTGAGGCTCCCCAGCTTTCAGCAGAGGAGTTTCTCTGACCAGGTCATCTGTTTCTCAGCCCCTGTGGGTGACAGGCTGCGGTCTGGAGGCAGCTCTCCAGGAATTCAGCCTGGCTCAGGTATCTGAAGGTATGTCAAGCCTCCACTCAAGCATTTGACAGTGTTCTCCATGACCTCATTAGGCTGAGGATCGTTAAGGCTGAAAGAAGAAGAAACTCGAGCTCCTAACAGGGAATTATGGTTCATTATTTGTCGCCAGCACAGTAGGTAGGTCATGTCTAGCAAGCACAGCTTTTATATGTGCCATTACATGACTGGGCGTCGTAGCCTCTAATAACTCTATTTCTGGACTGCAGCGATGATAATTGAGAGCTGGTGTGTCATTAATTATACAAACCACTCGATGCCAGAGCTGGATCGTGTCTCTAATTTCTGGAACTACTGTCCTCATTTGTTTTGTTTGACGGTTCCTAGCACTTGAGGTCTTGCATTATTGGCCATTTCATTCTACAGCCACGGTGAACCCAGGGCACTGGGTCCCTGGACGTCCTTCTTGAGGCTCATCCTGCTTCCAAGCAGAGACAGCCTGGGATCTCTGGAAGAACTCCTGTCTGTCAGCATTTTCCTCCCACGCTGCTGTGCATGAGCTGCCAGGACAGGCAGCATTAACAGGTTGGATTTTCACCCCCTGCATGGGCTCTGCAGCAACAGGGCATCTGTGCCCGTGCCAGGGTACGTCCTCCTCCTGCTTACAGTTCCCTTCTCCCTGGAGTCTCCTGACAGCCCTGAAGAGAGGGTCAGCCAGCACAGAGGCTTTCCCAGGTTTCTGTGTCAGCCTGAAAGGACAGTCAGTGCCCTCGGAGCTCCCAGTGTGGCTCCAGGTGGAGGGGTTGGAATGGCTGGGCACTGAGCCCTCATTCCTTGCAGGGCTGCACCCTGGCACTGTGCTGGGGGATATCCCAAGGGAATGTCATCATCCATTTCTATGCATTTCCCAATGGGAATGACCTGAATTTGGACTGGGATTAGCTGGCTGGTTCAAGGGCATTGCTGGCTCGGACTGGTGAGAGAGTGGGAGACCAAGTGATGCCACATCCACGAGCACTGGGGAAGCAGGTCTGTGTGGGCAGCTCAGGCAGCTCCCAGCAGGCTGAGGCTCAACCTTCCCTCAACCATTTGTTTTATTTCTTTAACCTGGAGTATTTTCCTGTCATAAGTCCCTCCCAGAGCTTTTCGGGACTTTGGTTCCGTTCTTCTGGCATTTTTCCCCGTAGTACAACAAGATCCCTGTGAACTCCACTGCCTCCAGTATCTCAAATATTTGCAGTATCTTTTTGTGAAATGTTTTGGATGCAGAGCATAGCCCCAGGGAGTCCCGGGAAGCACCTCCCAGATAAGGCATTAGGAGCACACATGCAGGAAGGCCTGGGCTTCGTCCAGCGGAACCGGTGAGGATCCAGATGAAACATCCCACATGAGAACATCTGACCCCTGCCACTTGCTCCAAAGCACTTCCCCTGCCAGGCACAGCAGAACATGCCATGTTCACACCAAACCCAATCACAGATTAAAGAGTTTCTTTCTCCATGTTGCACAGACCAGCTCCTCAGGGCTTTGCTATCTGTGCCTCCCTCTCGCCAGCTGGTTCCTCTGTCGGAACTGCTGGAGTGCCAGAGGGACATTTTTAGCTGCTCTTATGAAAGGACAACGTTATTTGCTAAAATTAAACGTTACCCATTATTTCCTAAGCTTCCCCTGTCCTTCTGCTCTGACACAGACAGGTCCAGGCATCGCCCCCAGCCCTCCTCTGTCCCCAGGGCCAGCAGGGAGCCTGGTGCCCAGCGCAGATGCTGGAGCCCTGCTGTACCAGCTGAAGGTCACTGCAGTCCCACGCTGCCATCTGGCACGTTCCCCCCTCCCAAAATGTTTCCCTAAACAGCCTCCAGCGTGATCTTTTCCATGCTGCCTCTGTCTCCCGTGCAGCCGCTGCGGGATCACCCCCACGTCCAGCTCTGACGTGGTTGTGCTCCACGCAAGGAGTTTTTTTCCAACGAGCTCCTTCCAGCAGCTTTCCCAAACCCGCACACCAGGGCCTGGCTGACAGGCAGGAGCTTCAGTGCTCACCAAGGGGATTTTCCAGTCCCTACATGTGCCGCTGCTCGACAGTGCCCTCGGGGAATCTTGCATTGCGGGATTTTTCACTCTCCAAGGAGTCCCTCTTTTCTCTTTTTTCCTTTCCCTCTCCCTGTCCTCTCTTCTTTCTCTTTCCTTACCTCTTTCCCTTCCCTCCCCTTCCCAGCTGCGGCTGCCCCGTCCCTGGAAGTGTCCAAGGCCAGGTTGGATGGGGCTTGGAGCAACCTGGGCTGGTGGAAGTGTCCCTGCCCATGGAAGGGGGTGGAATGAGATGAGCTTTAAGGTCCCTCCCAACGCAAACCATTCTGTGTTTCTGTGATTCCATGATTCCCCTACAGCTCTGTGCCTCCATCTCCACACAGTTATCCTGGCAAACAGAGCAGTGAGGGGTCAGAGGAGACATCAGAATTCTGGCAGGAGCTGGAGGGAAATTCTCAGCTCTCACTCGCAGTGACCCGGTTCTCACAAAGTCCTGCTTATTTAAAGAGCAGCATGAAAACCTGAGAGGAGGGTGGACCCAGGTGGGGATCCTCCTCTTCTCCCAGGTAACAAGCCACAGGAGGAGGAAATGACCTCAAGTTGCTCCAGAGAAGGTTCAGGTTGGACATCAGGAGGAATTTCTCCATGGAAAGGGTGGTCAGGCACTGGAAGGGGCTGCCCAGGGAGGTGGTGGAGTCCCCACCCCTGGAGGTGTCCAAGAAAGGACTGGAGGTGTCAGTGCTCTGGGCTGGGGGACAAGGTGAGGATTGGGCACAGGGGGGACTCAATGGGCTGGGAGGGCTTTTCCAACCTGACTGATTCTGTGATCTTATGAAGATCACCCATGTTAAGGCTTCTGTCCATCAGAGAGTTTCAAAGACCAAATAATGCACACACCTTGGTCTCACGGATAAAACCCAAGTCCGTGGGGCTGAAGACAGTGATGGAGCTGTACAAGGTGCTTGGAAATCCTGGCCTCTTTTTGCTGTTGGATGTCTCCTTCCAGGCAAAGCCATTCTGAATCAGGGGCCCTCAGCAAACAGCTCCACGTGCCATGATGTCCAGTGACAACTCTGCAGCCAGCCAGAAAAAAAATAAGGTCCGGACAAGCAAGTGGTTTCCATTGAGTTTTCTTGGGACATGGGCTAAGAAAAGTAACTGTGCAGATCCTCAGCCAGTTGTGTGACCGAGGGCCAGGTCTTTGGTGGCTGGTGATGTCCTCAGAGGGTTGTATGATGCCTCCATTTCAAATGGATCCCCCCAGAGGTATCACCCACCTCTCCGACCCCTCCGCCTTTCTGTACATAACCAAGCCAGGGCTCCTGGTTTTACTGTGAAGTGCTTTCTCTTACTGTACTGACACAAGTACACGGCCTTATCAGCACTGCCTTCATGGATTTGGTGCAGGATACTTCAAAATCCTCATCCCAAACATCTGCATGCTGTCCCAGTAGGATACCCACAATCCAACAGTATTAAACTCTGGGCTAGTCCTGGTCAGGACCACCACTGCTTTGAAAGCAGTTTGTGCAACATCTGTCCAGAATAGTTTGAGACTGCATTGAAATACTCTCAAGAGCCCTACAGCCGAGGCTTAAGCAGGAGTAAAAAGTGCACACCCATGATGTAAGATGAAAGAGAAAGCACTTTGCCTATGGAAGGGAGGTGTGTAATTGCAGAGACGTGAACTGGATCTGGTTTTAATCCCTTTGGGCAGATTGAACACTGTCAAGTGCGATTTCTAATCTCGGCCCTGCTCCGCTGCGTCGGAGTAAGGCTGAAGGTGTTTTTCAAGTGTTTAGGAGCCTTTCCAAAGACAACAGTATCATCTGGATAACATCAGCCTGCAGGCTGGTTACTGTGCTCTTTGAAAAGCCCTCAGTGCTGATGCAAGTCCATATGGCGCCTGTTTAACCTGGGCCACGTCCATGTGCAAAACATGCCATGAGGTTCCTGTGGCTGCACCACACTCAGCCTCTAAGCACAGCACACAAGTGCTGTCCTCTCTCTCTGCCCCACAGATGTGGCCAGATGTGCCACAGAGGTCTCCTGCTGTGCAGGGTGGACACACGCAGCCTGGACCCCTCCAGGTCTCCCCAGCTCTGCGAGCCCTGGGCCTGCCCAGCCTTTCTGTGTGTGTGGCACTGGGCTGTCCCTGTCCTGCAGCCCAGAACCAGCATCCCAGGAGAGCAGGAGCACCATGGATACGGCTCAGCATGGGAATGAGCTCCTCCAGGGTTACCCCTGGTGGAGCCTGGGCTGGAGGAGCGTGTATTCAGGGGGTGCAGAGGTGTCAGCTCAGAGCCCAGGGAACATGGACAGTGCTCTCCATCCACTCCTCTCTTTCAGTCTCCACTTTTGGGCACACTGAGCTCTCCCTGCCCCTCCCTCCACCTTCATCCCCCTGACACCCCAGTGCCAGCCCTCAACAGCAGCTCTTCCTCCATAGGCAGCACTGCTCCTGCCCGCCCCAGTCCTGCTGGACACACAGCTGGGATCGGAGTCAGCAGCCGCCCCTTCATCCTGTCAAAACCAGTGGATGATATCACTGGGGGTTGTAACGTCTCCCTCGGCCCGAAGGAAGGGCACAGGGGGTCAGCATCCTCGAGCTGTGGGGCCAAGGGCTCGATCTGGCTGCACGTCAGGGTCACACAGCTGATTGCTGAGGGGAAGAGGATCTGTTTCTCTCCAAACAACTCTGAAGAGGCTTTTTCCTCTGTCCCGCTGACACTCTGAAAGTCCTCACGCTTGGCACAGCCACGCACTGGTGCGTTCCTGGGTTTCAGTTTTCCTTTTGCTGCTTCTGTAGCTCTTCCAGAGGTGAAGAGGTTTGGAAAAGCTGCGGGTGGAAATGGAAAAGTGCAATGAATACGTATCCTAGACACAGTGGGGTTTTATAGCCACGAGAAGTGGAGGGGAAGAAAAGAAAAAAGGGTGTGTGTTCCTGGCTGGAAACTTCCAAGCCGCGAGTAACAAGGAGGTGTTTGAGGAGATCAGGAAAACCACGGAAGTTTGCAGAGCTGCTCCTGAGTTGAGTGCACAGCCTGTCGCTTCAGAGAGCTCAGACTCTGGGTCTGGCCAAGAACAGAGGGGATCAGCTCCCCAGCGCCTGGCACTCCCCGAGGAGGAGCAGAGCTCCGCATTCCAGCCACGCCGAGGATCCAAAGCCCGGCGTGCAGAGGGAGGCATGGAAAGGGGCTTAGGTTCAGCCTTCCCACTTCCCTGTGCTGCGTTGGGCTGGACACTGTCCCAACAGCACGGACCTGCTGGGACACCAGCAGCGCTTGGCGCCGGCGCAGGAAGCCTCCAGCCGGGATTGACCTCGTGTCATCGGAATGCCGACCTGCGCTGAGGTACCCGGAATAAATCACTCGCTGCGGAGCAGCTGAGCGAGAGGCAGATCTTTGCAGCTTCTCCTCCTGTTTACATTTGTCCTGGTGTCTCTCCCCACAGGTGTCTGGTCCACGCCTGCGGAGGGGACAGGCCTTGGAGGAGCACACGTGGGCAGCACATGCTGCAGCTGCGCGGCCGATGGGGAAGCTCCCCTGGGAAGAGGCTTCCAGAGGCAGGTGCCAGCACTGCTGTCCCCATGGAAAGGTAGAAAAGGGGTTCTCTGGAGCCTCTCTGCTGTGCCCAGGCTGAGTGCACAAAGCTGGGCTGGGACCCCCAGCAGCCCTGTCTGAATCACCCCAGCCTTTGAGCTGTCGGAGTTTTCCCTGAGGCCTCCTGGGAGCAGCCCTGGGAAGTGCTGACGGCTTTCTGGGAAGCACCCCCCGCCCCAGAGTTGCTCCTGTTCCCAGGTAGGCGACGAGTGACAGTGTTGCAGTGCTGGCAGCCACCATCCCCTGCCTCTGAGCGGCACCCAGGGGTCCCTGTGCCCATCCCTGTGCCACGGCACCGTCACTGGGAGGGAAGTTCCATCACCACTGCACCCAGGGTTCCTCCAGCTCCCTCTCCCTGCACAGGGGACCTGGCTGTATCCAAACCCTGTGGAGGAGCTGGATGTGAGGACGTGGCTGCTGCCATGGAGAGCAGCAGGGGCAGGGTTTCCTAATAGAAATTAATTCAATTTTATGAGCAAAACTCTTATATTGCATTAGTAAAGTTAAGACATTCTGTCTTTTCCCTAACAAAATAAATATTCTTGGCAAGGCAAACGAGGGCTTCCTGCCTAAGCTCTGCCTGGCACAGCCCCTGTCCCAGGGACTGCAGCTGGATGCCCACTGGCATCGTGCTACCCCTGCTTCTACCAGGCAGTGGATAACCCAGGTAACCCACACGCAGGTAGAAGGGGTAGAAATGAAGTGCAGGGAGGTTTCATCTTCCCCAGAGCCCACCAAGGCCTCTCTGTGCAGGTACCTGGGTGGCCCAGCTGGGTCTGGGTGAGCTGACTCCCCACAATCCTCCACAGGGATGGTATCTTGCCTTGTTTTCCTTCCAGCATATGGTGCTGAGAGGTAAAAATTCATCTTTTCCCACCTGGCACAGGACCTGTGGTTGCTGTGTTTGTGTCTTCAGCTCACAGAGTAGCCTGCCCCTGTTGGTTGGGTGACGAGTCCAGGGTCACCCTGTGGTGGTGGGGCTGGGATGTCCACAGACAAAAGTGACACCAAGTGGCTGCCAAGTGTCCCCGGGGACAGATGAGCTCTGCTGGAACCACTTGGCCAGGTGGGACACCCTGGGCAGTCCTGGTTTATTGCCCTGCTGTCCCAGATCTCCCTGCTGGACCTGCCTGAAGGGCCACCAAGTGTCCTGGGGCTCCCCGGGAGGTGGAAGGTTCTGGGACGGGAGCGCAGACAGACCCTGGGGCTGAGAAAAAGGATGGCAAAACACATGAGAAAACATATCCCCTGCTGTGGCTGCTTCTTCTAATGAAGAGCAGGACTTAGCCTGAGCCTGAGGGCTGGAGGGAGGGCTGAGCAGAGCTCCTCACTCTCTGGTCCCTGTGCAGGAAGGCGGAGAGTCAGGCAGACAATTTACTGAGCCCTGGGGCAAAGCCCTGCTGGCTGTTGCTCCTCGCAGCAACTTTTCCTAGAAAGCAGACAGTGATCCAGATGGGCACCACCCGAGGAGAGCTGCAGACATCCCTGGCTGGGGGAAGAGGGATGAGCTGCCAGGCCAGGGAGGTCTGATGGGTCTTGCATTCGTTCGAGCTCTGCACCGCTGCCTCCGGCCAACGCTCGGGCTCTTCGGAAAGTATTTCTGAATGATTCCCAGCCATGGTTCCCATTTTGTTCTGTATAAATTTTTCCTCCAAGACAATCTCGTTGGTAATTGTTCTCAGATTTAGGAAACTGGCTCTTCCTGAGACCCAGAAAGCGTCGTTACTGGTTGGGACAGTCTCCCTCTCGCTCACAGTGAACTCCCTCGAACCACGTTTGTGCCTCCGGCTGCTGCAGCATCTCAGGCCAGGGAGGGACCTCGTTTGCGCTGGGGGTGCGAAGTTCACGTGGCCGCTACCCTGTGCTGGACAGAAACCTTTAGGCTGCAGAAATCAGCTGGCTTTTGGAGAGCCACGGGTGTTTCGTGGTGGCAGGGAGACCCCCCCGGTGTCCTTCTGAGCATCTGTGGCGTGAAGGTGCCCCTGGGGGTGCTCTGGGGATGGCTGTCCCTCTCCTCAGGATGGAAAAGCCCTCTGCCTTCCCCCACAGGAGGGTGATGCAGCAGCGTTCATCACGTACATATCTGCAGGGAGGGGGCAGAGGATGGACCAGGCTCTGCTCGGGGGGGCCCAGCAATGGCACAAGAGCAACGGGCAGCAACTGATGCCCAGGAAGCTGCAGCTGGACAGGAGGAAGAACTTCTTCCCTGGGCAGTGCCCCAGCTCTGAACAGGCTGCCCAGGGAGGGGCTGCAGTCTCCTTGTTGGGGGTATTCCAAAAGTGTTTAGACACATTCCTGAGCAGTTGTGTTCAGGAGACTCTGCCTGAGCAGGGGCGTTGGGCTGGGTGATGACCAGAGGGTACAAACTTACCCATTCTGTGATTCTGTGTGATATCCTGAGCCTTCAGCAGCCCCAAACTGAGCTCTCCAGGCTCTAATCACATCAGGAGCAGCTTTCCTTTAAAAATGCATCCTGGCAGTATCTGGCTAGAGAATCTGGGCCAAAACAGCTGCTAAATGCACTGAGGGGTATTTCAGCACTGCCCTTGGTCTCCTCATCGCCACACCAGCCCAGTCCTCCCTCGGTGGCTGCCATGCCCCAGACTGGGGCTGCTGAGGGGAGGCTGGACCAGAGGGATCAGCCTGCTTCCAGCCAAGACCTGCCAACGGGCACTGCAGCACCAGTGTCTGCTCTGGGAACTGGGACTGAGACCAGCCATGGACACAGAGGTGCCCACTGTCCCTTGGAGCCTCTGGAACAGCCCGATCCGGGACTCTGCCCACGCTTCCCTGCAGCACCACAGCAATGTGCTCACTGCGTCTGCCTGGGGTTGCTGCCAGGGTTTGTCCATCTGCCCTTCATTTGGCAAAGGGGATGGGAAAGAGCTGCATGGAAATGGAGTGGGAAGGGGGGAAACGGGGACAGAGGTTGGACTGTTGGGTGCAGAGGAACTGGCCAAGGGAGGGCAGCAAGGGAGTGTGGTGGAAGATGAGCTGTGGCTTGAAGGCAGGTGCTGGACTTGGTCTGGAGATTATGGCCTTGCTGATGAAATTTTCTGGGATGTCAAATGCGAGAGCATCATAACAGAGAGAATCACAGAACCACTGAGGCTGGAAAAGACCTCCAAGACCATCAGCTCCAACTTCCGTCTGATGCCCACCCTCTCCCCCAGCCCAGAGCACTCAGTGCCACCTCCAGGCCTTCCTTGGGCACCTCCAGGGGTGGGGACTCCACCATATCCCTGGGCAACCCCTTCCAGTGCCTGACCACCCTTTCCATGGAGAAATTCCTCCTGATGTCCCACCTGCCCCTCCCCTGGCCCAGCTGGAGGCCGTTCCCTCTCCTCCTGTCCCTGTTCCCTGGGAGCAGAGCCCGACCCCCCCCCGGCTCCCCCCTCCTGTCAGGGAGTTGCAGAGCCAGAAGGTCCCCCCTGAGCCTCCTTTGCTCCAGGCTGAGCCCCCCCAGCTCCCTCAGCTGCTCCTGCTGCTCCAGCCCCTTCCCAGCTCTGTTCCCGTCCCTGCACACACCCCTCAAGGTCTTTCTTGTCCTGAGGAGCTCAGAGCTGGGCACAGCACTCGAGGTGCCTCAGCAGTGCCAGCACAGGGGGTCGGGCACTGCCCTGGTCCTGCTGCCACGGCACGGCTGGTACAGACCAACATCCTACACACAGAGAAGGAGCAAAATAGCCTTCAGCAAAGGCTGGGCTGGGAGAAATATTGGACCAAAATCAGGCATCTTCTCAGAACCCCAAAGGTGTCCATTAAAGGAGAAACAAACAGAAGAGCAGCCTGGGAACACAGGAGCCACCAGTGTGGCCTCGGAAAGGACAAACCCTGTTGGCAGGGTGGTCACAGTGGGCACTGTCTCGTACCCACACCATCGAGTGGGCACTGCCAAGAGCTGCCCCGGCCCTGCTCACCCACAGGAGCGATGGAGGGCCCAGCACGGGAAGGGGTGGGACAGGCGGGTGGAAGGAGAGCTGGTTTTATGAGCAAAGCCTGAAAGTGCTTGGCTTGTTTAGTCTAGGAAAATGAAGGCTGGGAGAGAGTTGGTCTATAAATACATCTGGGAGTAAACAGCAGGAGGGATAAGAGCTATTTAGGCTAGAGGACAGTGCTGGCAGAGAAGCAGATGGCTATCAGCTGGCCGTGAACGTGGTGACGCTGCGAGCGAGAGGAACCCACCTCCCCTCGCAGAAGGAGGCCTCTGATGGCCTCCCCTGGGGTCAAGTAGGGTCAACACCTGCAGCTCGGCAGAGAACTCGAGCCCAAGGGCCTTGTCAAAACCCACGTTGCACCTCCACAGACTCCAACACCTCTGTGCCACCGGGGCGGGGAGGGAAGGGGAGCCCCCGGGTGGGACCAGGCTGGGTGGGCTGCGGGGTGGGCAGAGTCCCCTGGGTGCAGCAGTTGACCAGCAATATGTAAAGTGGAAGAAGTCCTGCCAGGGATGGACTTCTGAAGCTGATAAAGGAATTAGCGAACCTGTTTTAAAAACTGATTGTAATGCTGTGTAAGTAAGTGCTACAAGTCCCCCTTTACCTGAAGGACTGTCTGTTTCCCAAAATCCCTTGGGACAACTACTATGTATATTTGACCCTTGTTACCTTTCCCCATTGGCTGTGAACCCTTGCCCCTATGGGCGGTGGTTAAAATGCCCTTAGCTCCTCGATTGGGTGTATGCTAATTTCCCCAAACCTATAAGTACCTGGACCCTAAAACAATAAAGCCTCTCTCCTGCTCGTCTCCAGGTGTGGTCTTTGCAGTCCCGGTTTGGGGCTCTGAGGAGCCACAGTGATCGGGGAACCAGGGGGGAGCGTTCCCCCTCCAGCATAAAGATTAAATTCTAACTTCTGGAGGCACAGAGCCCCCGCTCCTGGGAGCACCACTGGGAGGATGCTCAGCCCCCGGACACCAACCCGGCCCAGACCACAGCACGCCGGTCGCCGGTGTGAGCCGTGAAGGAGCTGAAGGCACGTCAATCCCCCGAGCAGCTGCGGGGCTGGGAAGGCCTGTGGTTCACCGGAAACTTCAAAAAGCGCTGGTGGGGATCCAGTTTGGCCGCAGCCCAGATTGAGAAAACAAACAAACACGACATTTCTGGTGAACTAGAAACCCTGGCACCCAGCCAGCACTGCAAATAGCCCCACTGGTTTCAAGATGGAGCTTGGAAAATTTATGAGGAGGATTACCCGAGCGGCTGCCTGTGGTAGCAGGGGATGGGAATGGGTCCCCCAGGAGTCCTTCCCGGGCCGGCGTTCGACCTGCGGCCGCAGCCCGGAGCACGAGGACATGGACACCCCGCCCCGGCCTGGCCACCCTCCTGCCGGGCCTTCTCCTCCCTCCTGTGCTGCCCAGCCCTGCTCCAGAGACCACCCTTGGGAAATCATCCTTTGGAAAGCAGACAGGGAGCGAATAGTTGCCTAAATCCCAACTGTGCTGCCCGGGCAGGTGATGCTGCAGGTGGTTCTTGTGGCTCCTGCTCTGGAGGGGCTCAGGGTCTCTGCAAAGCCGTGTGAGGGTGATGCTCAAGGGCACCTTGCATATCACTCCCACTCTCTCTGGAACCTTTTAATCCTCCAGCTCCATCCTCCCATCACTGCTTTACTGTGCCCAGAGCTTCTGCTATCCCATTTTCCTTCCCTGCATGGTCTGGGATCAAAACTCCCTTCATTGTCCCTCAATGTCCCCACCCTGGGGGTTCTCCCAGCAGCCCTGCCTGTGTGCAGGGGGTACACGGTGCTGCCCAGCCACTCTCCACCCTGTGTCCCCCATCCAAGCCCTTTTCCTGGGACTGATGTTCCCTTATTCCACGTTCTCCTTTCCTCTCCTCCCACCACAGCCCGGTTCTGGTGGGACGTGGATAAAAGCCAGGGTGAGGGCAGCCCTCCCAGGTCCTGCTGCCCCCCGTGCTGGGCTGCCCCACCTCCACTCCCTAGCCAAGGGCGAGGCTGTTGCACAGCATTGGTGGCTCCCAGCAGGTTTTTGGCAGGAATGTCTCAGTCCCAGGTACTGATTTGTCCCCAAGGGGGTCAGCACCTCAGCATTAGCAATGCAGAGGTGGGGAAAGAACCACGTGCTGGCAGGGAGACCCTGCACCAAATCCTCAGCCCGCCTGTCTTGGAGCTGACAGTCATTTTTCTGGGCCACCATTTCCCTCCTTCCAGCATTTTGGTGTCACTCAGGCTTCCCATAAGCACCATTCCCCACTGCAAGGGCAGGGTGGGAAGACATCCCTCTGTGTTCCCTGATGTTCCACCCCTCCAGATGGGTGGTGGGAGCACAGAGCATGTTGTCACCCCCGTGACAGGGGATGCAAAAGGTGTAACCCAACGTGCACACCCAGCACAAGTGTGTTCACCTGCGAGCCCCAAGGAAGGAGCTGCTCATCCCCCAGCGTTCCTGGTCGTACCCTCTCACGATGTGTCCCTGAGGGGATTCCACCCAGCTTTCTGTGCAGGGCCAGGAGCTGGACTCGATGGTCCTTGTGGGTCCCTTCCAACTCAGGAGGTTCTGGGATTCTATGATTAGGTTGCCCAGAGAAGCTGTGGCTGCCCCATCCCTGGAAGTGTCCAAGGCCAGGTTGGACGGGGCTTGGAGCAACCTGGGATAGTGGGAGGTGTCCCTGCCCACGGCAGGGGGTTGGAACAGGGTCCCTTAAGGTCCCTTCCAAGCCCAACCATTCTGTTGGAACAGATTTCTCCACGTGACCTTATTTCCTCACATTTCTTACCAATATCCTCTTTTCCTCCCGGCCGGTTTGGACGCTTTGTTTGGTTTTAACGGCCCCTTCCCCATCCCTGGAAGCTCTGGGGAAGCGGGAACGAGCTCTGCCGAGGCTGGGCATTCGTGAAGTGTTTCAGAAGAGATGAGAAGCATCGCTCACGCTCGGGGGACTCAGGGCCTCCTTCCAGCTGGTTGGGCTTAGAGCAGGTTACGGTTCTGGGAAATGGGGCCCTTTTCAAGTGTCAAATATACGGTGCTTTGGCGTTCCCAGAACACAGAAGATGTAAACCTGCGACCCCAGCACGGCACCACCCCTCTCTCCATAACGTCATGGCTTTCAGGCCCCCCGGGGACCCCTCCTCAGGATGGGCCCTGCCTGTCTTGCACTCACTGCTCTGCAGAGTTCCCAGGCACAGGGATATACAGAAGTGCTTTCCCGTGTGGAAATACAGATTTCATCTCCTGTCAGTGCTCAAGCTGCCAGGATACCTGTGGCCCTGTCCTTCCTTTCCTGGAGGACCTTCAGGTGTCCTGTCCTACCGCTGTGGGATGTACTTCTTCTGATATCCACCCTGGGCAGTGGTGGGAAGGGATTTTTCAAAAGCTGGGTTTTGGGGTCAGCAGCCTGGCAGTGGGCTCCACAAGCCCTGTCAGGGTGCAGGAGTCGTGACCCTCTGTGTGCAAGGAGACACAATCACCCTTTGGGCACCGAGGCACCCTGCCCCAGGCTGCTCAGGCACCCTCAGCTTTCTGACCCAGCTTCAAACCTGCTCTGGCTTTGTGCAGCACTGGGCCTTTGGCAGTGCCCCAGCACTGGAGTGTGTCCTGTGCTACAGCACCCATCACCTGGGTGTGCTCAGCACCCCCAGCTCCTCCAGGCTCCTGCACACCCAACAGGTCCCTGCACAGCCCAGGCTCAGGGCTTGTCCCACCAGGAGTCCTCTCTCCTCCACGGCCTGGGGTGGTATCGACGTGCTGTGCTGGGTTGAGCCCCACTCCAGGGTGCTGGTCCATCTCCTGGGGCTCTGGGACGGTTGTGTCTGCTCTGAGTCACTGCTGTGTTTTGTCTGCCCCAGGCATCTCTGCTGGATTCAATTAGGGGCTGTGCTGCACCTCACCTGCCCGTGAAAGCAATCAGCTCTCCGTGTCTGCTTTGCCTTGGGGCTTTGCTGAGGAGGTCTGTGACCCGGGCTGGGCAAGGTGAATAAACAGCCCTGGAAGCCAGGATGGTGTGGGGAACACTGGCCGTGGCACCGCCAGGGGAAGCCCAGAGTGCTCTGGGGAATGGGCTGGCAAGGGCACAACCCTCACCTTAACTCTAACCCTGACACCAACCCCTGCCCCTGCTCCAGCAGCACCCCCCTCTCCTACAAAACTTCAGCTTTGCTCCAGGGACACCCTCCCAGCCCGGGCACCGCATCCAGCTTGTCCCGCTGCTCCGAACACCAGCAGGACGTGTGATGGGGACATGAAAAGCAGCAGTGCTCGATGGCCATCTCAGCGCGTGGCCGAGGACTGGGCCACCCTCTGCCGTGGCTCTCCCTCAGGACAGGGCAGATATGGGGTCACGGGGTGCTGGACCCACAGCACCCGAACCCGCCGGTGCCCGGGGTGTCCCTGTCACACCTCTCTGCTCGGGGAAGTCATCTGCTGCTTGATGCCACCCCCCTTTGTTATGTGCTAAGATGCAAAATATTTTAATCCACGTTTCTCTTTCGCGTTTCTTTCCTTTCCCATGCTAGATTCCTAGAAGACAGGGAATTTATGGTGTGAGTCTGCTCCAGCCGCAGGGAAAACCCAGCCAAGGTCAACACCACGAGACAGGCAGCTCCTGCCAAGGGGGGAAAGAGCGATTGCTTAGCGCTTGGCGGAGGAGGAAATCAAACCAAAACCCTTCCAAAAAAATTGAGATATAAAACACCCCCCACCCCAAAACCCGTTGGTGGAAAGAGTCCAAAATCTGCAAGGGCTGTGCCTGCACAGCTCCCCCCCCGCCGGCCCCAGCCTGGCCCCGCTTTGCCTCCGCCCAGCCCTGTCCCCTGGCACTGTGCAGGGAGGCCAGAAAGCAGGGATGCAGCCGGTGGCACGGGGACATCCCTGCGGCCATGCCCAGCTCCATCCCTTGCCTGGAGCTCGGGCGGCTGGGCCGGCTCTGACACCCACTTTCCAGGTGACCTGTTTTATTCAGGGGCTGTTCCCACGTGGCTCTCGGGCTTAGCATCGCTCCCCAGCATCCTTCCCCACGTCCCACCGTGGTGCCCCTGCCTGGCAGCACCAGTGCCACCCTGAGCCCGCCACGCGCCCGGGGACCGGAGATTTCGGCCGCTCGTGGTAACACACGCGCTCTGAGCCCGGCCTTGGCAGCCGCGGGGAACTGGAGCCATTTCATCGCCTCAGATGACGTGCTTCGGGGTGTTCTCCAGCAAGTGCCCTCTGTGCCCTTCCTGGGGTGTGCGTGGGACTCCGGGCACCCATGCCAGGCTCTGCAGGATCGCCCCACGCGCGTGTCAGCGCGGCTGCACGGCGGGATGGGTGCCAGGGCAGTGCCCGCGCTGCCCGCGCTGCCTGCCGCTCAAGGAAAAGAGGGAAAAGAGCACTGTCCATGGGATGAGCAGCTCTGGGGATCGGGATGGGACTCGCGGAGCCTTGGCAAGGGCAGACGTGCTGGTCCTTTCAAAGACATAAAACAGCTCCGAAGGGGAAGGGAACAGACTGTTCTCCCCGCTCGTGGCAGACGGGATATCAAATGGGCTTCGCTTGGAGCAGGGGAAAGTCAGGTTAAACACGGGGAAAAGCCACTGGAGCAAAGCAGCCCGAGCAGCTCGGCCAGTGTGGAAGTGCCCAGCCCCGGGTTTGGGGGAGGGAGGGTTGGCAGAGCACTCAGGAGCCCTCCTGGACCCTGTGCCATTCCTCTCAGATCCCGTGGGCATCCCTGGGGATCACTGTGGGTACCAGCTCTGCCCCGTGCCCAGCCTGGGTCAGCTGCTTCTTTCCGCTGATCTCCTCTGCTCTGCCCACATTTTTCTTCCCTCATTCCTTACCCTCACCCTGGGAGCTGGGACAGGATCCCTGTCATGGCCAGGGAGCTGAGGGAGGTGTCTTTGTCCCTGGAAAGTGGTGGGATGTGGAACGAGGTGGGATGGGGTAGTGGAGAAGTCCCAGACAAGCAGTGGCTGATCCCTCATGACGAGGGTCACTGTGCTGGCATCACACACTGTTCCCAGCTTCCCTGCCTGCTGCACCCCTCGCTCATGCCAAAGCCTGGATTCCCATCCCATTCCCAGGCATGTCCCATGCATTGGCCCGAGGCCATTCTCCAGCTCGTGGGAGCTTGTCAGGAAGGCAAAAGGCAGAGCCAGCCCCGGCTCAGCCCCACGTACTGTGATATCTGGGACATTTCTGTGCCTCCCACGTCTGCAAATGCCCTCAGGACACTTGTCACCATATGTTGGGACTAAATGAGGCAGTGCCCACGGCTTATTGGCCCCAGCCCTCGGAGGAGATGCCTGCCCAGGACAGGGGGCTTTAAACCTGCTCTCCTTCCACACTGCAGCTGTCCAGGTACCAATCTCCAGGGCTTGGCTGGGGAGCAGCCTGGGGTGACCCACCTGGCAGGATTTTCACCCTGCTCTGAGACACCAGCCCCATCCTTTTATAGGAGATGTTTTTGGGAAGTCAGAGGCCACTGTCATTTCTGTCCCCCTGGGGTCCCCAACACAAGAATGGGGTCCCCAACACAGCAAGGACCACGGAGCTGTTGGAGCGAGTCTAGAGGAGGCACCAAGATGATCAGAGGGATGGAACAGCTCTGCTGGGAGGAAAGGCTGGGAGAATTGGGATTGTTCAGCCTTAAAAAGGGAAGAATTCGGGGGTCACCTAATTGTGGCCTTCCAGTACCTGCAGAGAACTTGGAGCAAGAGCATAGAGGACAAGGGGGAATGGCTGCACATTGAGAATAGGTCTAGATTGGATATTAGGAAAAAGTTCTCCCCTTGGAGGGTGGGGAGGCCCTGGCACAGGCTGCCCAGAGAAGCTGTGGCTGCCCCATCCCTGGAAGTGCCCAAGGCCAGGCTGGACCAGGTTGGGAGGTGTCCATGCCCATGGCAGGGGAATCTGGAATGAGATAATCTTCAAGGTCCCCTTCCAACCCAAACCATCCCATGATTCCATGATCCTCCAGCTCTGCTGGGCCACCACTCCTACCTGCCCAAGCCAGGGCACGCACGGGAAGAGCCCTGGTTGCCCAGACTCCTAATGTGCAAACTGCACACCCTGCTGAGGGTGTCCTCTGGCTGTGGGTCTGCTGGGGGGCACAGGGGGTGCTGCAGGGACCCCGCCAGCACATGAGCAGCACATGAGGAGCCGGGCACAACCCTGCCTTCCCCACCCAGCTCTGCCACTCGTACGTGTGTCCTGCACCCAGCAGTGCTGGGGACAACCTGTGCCCATGGGCTGGTGCCAGCCTGTCCCTTACACCTTATCCAGGGGAAAAGGCGTTTCCTGTGGGTATCCTGCCCATCAGCTGCGTGACTCATGCAGCTGGTTTCCTCTCCCAGCCCCTTGCACCTCCTGGCCTCTCTCTCCCACTTCCACCCTTCCTTGGCAGGGACGGGTGTGAAATACCCAGCTTATCACAGCCCTGCTGCCCAGGGATTGCTGTGCTTCTCCTGTGCAGGCACCTCCCTGCTCCACACCACCCACACCACAGAGAGGGGGAACTGAGCAGGGGATGGGTCTCCAGTCTGGACACAGCCCTCCTGCTGCCCCTCGAGCCCCCTGAGCACCCTGGGCATCCTGGATACCCTGGATACCCTGGGCACCCTGGGCATCCTGGGTATCCTGGGTACCCTGTGTATATCCTGTACCCTGTGTATATCCTGGGCATCCTGGTTATCCTGGGCATCCTGGGCATCCTGGGTACCCTGGGCATGCTGGACACCTTGAGCCCAAGCATCTGCCTCCAAAAATTGGCCTTTTGGGAAATCCTCAAACCTAGAGCCTCCCTCGGCCATCTCCTCAGAGAAACCCCCCTGGTACAGCCCTGCACCCGTAGATGCCCCACGCCTGTGGGGTGGGGATGAAAACTGACCCCCAAAGCTGACACGAGGGCACACAGGGGCAGGCCTGGTGGCCAACACACACCACCCACGTGGCCAAGCGTGCTCCCTCGTCCCAGGAGCCACCTTTGGTGTCTCACATTGACATCCCGTGCCCAGCCACTGGCCCGAGGAGGGGGAGGCAGAGATTTCCAGCAGCGAGATTCGTGCGGTCTCGACACAGTTCATTAAGGGAAGAAAAGAAGGGAGTTGTGGTTAAAAGTTTGGTGTCTAAGACTTTGGCTTCTGTCCCTGTCTCTGCCACGCTTCAGTCCCAGGCAAGTCACACGAAACCCTCGGGGCTGGAAATGCCACGGAGCAAACTGGTCCCCACTGCCTCGGGCTGCAGAGGGCTGGTTGGACCAGAGCTGTCCCAGCTGCTCGGCCCTTTGGGGTGACAGAGTCCCCTGCGTCTGTCCTGCACCAAGGAAGGGCCTGTGTTTACTCCCTTCGCCTTCTGAAGCTGACTGATGTCTCCCTGTTCGAGGCCCCCTCAGCTCGGCTCCATTTAAGGGGCTTAGGAAGAATTGAGCATTGCTGGAATTCTTCTCTAGCTAACTTTAAACATTCATTACTTTAAATGCTAATCCCCTGGGATTATCCCATTGGAGAGAGCAACGTAAAGCAACGGGGGAGAGAACAGCGTGTCTCCTTGCCCATTGCACACCACTCGATGGCTCTTTCGGGGAGGGAAGTGTGAAAATGCCAGTATGAGCTTCTCCAAACCTGGCTTGGTTTTTACACCTCACTGTGGACTCCCAAACGAGCCAAGTCTGAAGTCTCTTGCTCCAGCTGGTTTTGAGTTGTACATGTCCAAAGTGTCTCCATGGAGCACGAGGGGGAAATGTGTATTTTTCCATGTGTGTGACTCAGAAATGACTGAACCCAGTCGGTTCCAATTTCTTGAAAAATCCGCTTTTGGCTTGAACCCAAGAGTGGAAACTTTCAACCAAAGAAGAGTTGATTTGAGCTCTAAATAACATGAAAAAAGTCTTAGAAGGGAAACTGGATTTCAACCATCATTATGGCAATCACTTCTCATGGCCCTCTGACAGCAACAGCAGAGCAAGTAGTGAAAGTAATTCCCAAGGAAAATTCACTTGGATCCCACGGGCGGATCGGGATTGGTCTGCAGACGCTTTGTACCGGCCGTTCACGAGCGGGAGAGAGACCAGCCCTTGGAACAGGGAAGGAACAGGAGTGCTGAGCTCCAAAGCACACGGAGGATGGAGGTCAGCCCCGGGCCTTGGCACCGGGCAGGAGCTTTCGGACACAGACACAGCCCGGCCCGCGGAGACGCTGCTCTCTCCCCCTCCAACTTGTGCCTTCACTGCAATACGCCCTGTTCAGTTAGGGAAGATTTATTTATTCCCTGAGAAGTGCCTGAATAATTTGAAGCCACAATTAATTAAAGACTGCTGCAATCTGCTTGCAAACAGGAAGCGGGGCAGAGAAAAAGACACAATCTCTCGAAAACAGACATGTTGTGAATTAGCTCTAATCAGGCTAACAATGATGGATGCACTCCCCCAGTGGCTTTCATCTGAGTGCTGATTGTGCTGATGGTTGTGAAGGCCCTATGCTGGATTAGGATGAGATGGACTAGCTGATAGACTGGGTTTCTCCTGCCTTTCGAGGATGCTGGATCTCGGCAGGGACACGCTGTCCAACTTGGCCGTGGTCACACCAGTAAATCAATGGCCGGGTTATACACGGCACTGTGGCTCCCTGGCTCTGAAGACAGGCCAGCAGATTTCCCTGAAAAGAGCAGACTGTTTATTTTTGGGGAAAAAAGTTCCATTAATTGGAAGGAAAGCCAAGAGCGTGCGTTGCTCACCAAAGTATGCAGGACATCGTAGTATGGCACGGAGCTGCAGGCTGGGAGGGATCACTGGTGCCTTCAGTCCAGCCTCTGCCTCGGAGCAGGGCCAGCTCCAAGGAGAGACCAGGTGGCTCTGGGCTTTGTCCAGGCCAGTTGTGAACATCTCCAAAGAGGATTTTCACCCTCACTGTGAAAATCTCTCTTTTTCTTCACCTCACGCTGGATTTTCCCTTTGCCGCAGCTTGTGCCGGCTACCCCGGGATCCTTCCCCACACATCTCTGAGGAGGGTCTGGCTCTGGCTTCCTAACTCATTAGGAAGTTGAAGACAGCAACTGGAGAGTCCCTCACCTCACTAAATCCACTTCCCCAGCCTCTCCTCCTGTGCTGTAGTTCCTTCCCACCCTGGTGAGGACGGGACTCACCCCGGTGTGTCACTTACTATGGTCATCCCAACCCAGACACGACACAACGTCCCACCAAGAGTTAATCTGGGCACGGGACAAAATTAGCGAGGGTGCAAATCGCTGTGACTGGTGTCACCCCCCAGGTTCCTGCTCACAGCATGGTCAGCCCAGGGCCCAGCTCCAAGGGGTGAGAGGCTGGGCAGGGCTCGGGGTAAGGGGAGGACAGGGCTCATCCAGCAACATGAGTGAGGCCAGAAGCACCGAGAGGTGCGTGTGCCGTGGCAGGAGCCCACGTAGCTCCTCACAGGACGTCTGGTGTGGGACGTGGCTGTGGTGAAGGGCGATGTGAGGGGACACACAAGGGGTGAGGGAGGGGTATGGAATGACCCCCCTGATGGTGAGTGCCGTGCAGAAACACAACACACCAGTGTGGGTATTCCAGAATCCTGCCCGGATGAAAGGGATTTGAGGGTTGGTGTGTTGAGGTTTGACTGACTTCGGCTCCGAGGTCTGGAGCATTGACCAGCAAGGTCTGGCCCAGGAGATCGTGGGGATACTGACTCCATAGACACTGTAGATTTTAGTAGTGCGGGGTTTCCCCCTGGGGCTCATGGAGGACATGGAAATACTGACCTGGATAGGCCATCCTGCAGGAGCCAGCAGGCAATGAATTTTAACTGTTAGGGCTCTCCTTTGGGAGGAGCAGTGTCTCCAGGGCTGTGAGGAGAAACAGGCACCTCCAGAGCACTGTGCCTGCCTCCAGACTGGGATCTGCAGCTCAGAGAAAGGAGGCTGTGGACAGAAGCGCTGCATGGTCATGGTGACGCTCAAGTCAGCTTAGAGGCTGATGGAGTCGCTGAAGATACCATGGAGGAAAAGTGGTGGATGGGATGGGGTCCCTGTCTCCATGTCCTGGGGATCTGGGGCAGAGAGACCCTGTGGAGGGATGTCCTGACTGAGTTGGGCTTCTCCTGGCAGGGGCCCATGGAACAGGAGCCCAGCACGGAGTGAGGGGCTATTCCCATCGGTTGTGCTCAAGTCCTTTTTAGGCACCGGAGCAAACATTCTGGATATGTCCCTTGATCACAACTGCTCGTAAATCTTCCTGTCACAGTGGGAGCCTTTCACTTCCAGATATAGATTGGAGAGCAAATGCTACTGGCTATTCTGGGATGTGACAGCTGATAGATGGCCCCAGAATTTACTATTTTAGACTTGGACTTTGCCGTCGGGGAACACGGTGGAGATGCCGGTTGTGGAATGTGCACGTTGGCCGCGTAGGTTCCATCTGAAACAGCCTGATGGATAACCCCTGCCAGGGCAGCAGTGCAGGTGGAGTATTCCTCTTTCCCGTATTGGGAGAAGTTTAGGGATCCAGCCACTGAGGTCAGCTGAACTGGAGGGCTCTGAGGCTGAAGGTGCCGAGGCACGATGGGGTTTTCAAGCCAAAGGTACAGAACGATTTGGTGCCCCTCGCAACAGTGGCTTGGCCACCAAAAATCCCAGAGAGAATGAAAAGAGCTTAAAGAGACCACGTAGATCCTCAGGGGAAGTGGGTCTGAGGGCGTGGAAGTGCCCAGTGTGAATGAGAATTGCCAGAAGTCAGGCTGAGCCGGACCTTGTGAAGGTCGTTCAGACAACTAGCGACAGACTCTGTAGCTGGATCAATAAAGAGAAGAGGTTGGAGTGAGGGAAGGAGAGTGGAGGTTAAAGATGATCTCAGGATGGGCCCATGCTAAATACATCACATTTCTGGTGATGTCAAGGGCGCACCCATCACAGGGTGGCTCACAGTGATGTCCCCAGGAACCCAAACCCAGTGGTGGTCTCAGCCCATCTACCCCAATCCTTCAGGAAGAACTGGCTCCAGCTCCACACGGCTCCCATGGGAATAGGTCAGTGTGGGCTGGGGGAGGGCCAGCAAGAGTGGGGGCTCACCAGCCACCACCAGCACTGAGACAGTCCCCCTTCTGCCCTGGGAGCCTCCTGTCCCTGTCCCTGTCCCTGTAGGAGGCTTTCCCAGGGCAGCGACTCCTGGGGGTGGGGTGGCACTGTGTGGTACAAAGCACAAAATCCTGCACTGGGGCTGGCAGGAAGGGTCCGGAAAGGAGGGTGTTTCCTCAGCTGTAAAAGGCAAGAAGGGAAAGTCTGGGGGCAGGGGAGAAGCACAAGGGGATGTTGGCTAATTACACACGAGACAGCAGCAGGTGCAGGCAGAGTCAGGACAGAGGGAAACAGCCATGAATTGTACCAGGGGCTTGTGTGAGCTCTTCAGGAAGGTGTGATGTCTGCCTGGAGACAACAGCTCTGCACTCCAGCAGGCACGGATGGGGCCACAATGGAAAGAGGTTTCTCCCCACCAAGACTCAGGGGACTGGAGGAACGTGGCTCACCACAGAGGCCGGGGTGGGGATCAGACCTGGGGGGCTCTGCAGCAGATGGAGGAGGCTGCTGGAAGAGGCACAGAAGGGTTCAGACTAGTGGGGAACACCTCTCTGCTGCCTCAGGGCCAAGAGAAGGTGAAGACTGGAGCAGACCTTCCAGGAGAGAGGTGGAATAGGCAGGCCCATAACATGGAGTGTACTTGGTCTATGATGCAGATGCTGCTGGTCTGGCCCAGGAGATTGTGTGGATACTGAATCCATAGACACTGTAGATTTTAGAGTGTGGGTTTTCCCCCTGAGGCTCATGAAGGACATGGAAACACTGACCTGGAGAGGACATCCTGAAGGAGACAGCTAGTAAGGAGTTTTAACTGCGAAGGCAACAAACAGGGACACTTGGACAACCTCTGGAAATTCAGGCACTGCCAGGACTGAGCACTGAGTAGATGTTGGGAGGAGGAGATCACAGAATCCCACAATCACAGAATGTGCTGAGCTGGAGAGGGACCCCCAAGGATCCTGGAGTCCAACCCTCAGCCCTGCACAGGCCCAGCCCCAAGAGTCCCCCCCTGTGCCCCAGAGGATCATCCAAACCCTTCTGGAGCTCTGGTAGCCTTGGGGCTGTGCCCACTGCCCTGGGGAGCCTGGTCAGTGCCCAACCAGCCTCTGGGGGAAGAACCTTTTGCTGAGATCCCACCTGACCCTGCCCTGACACAGCTCCAACCAGTCCCTGGGTGCTGTCCCCGGTCCCCCCAGAGCAGAGCTTAGGGTCTGTCCCTTCCGTTCCTTTCATGACTAAGTTGTGCTGTCAGTGTGCAGAAGGGAGCTGAATCCTTGCCCTAGTCGTAAAAGAGAAGGACCAGGAGGTGTAACCTCCCCCTCTCTCTTTGGACCAGTTTTGCTTTGACCCTTGCCCTCAGCTCTGTCCCCTCCAGCACCCCAGAAGGGCTTTTCAGTTTAAAAGGACCCTTTCTGCTGTCCCACCACTGCTCTGCCGTGGGACTTGGCCCCGCAGCCTCTACCCCTTGCAAAGCCGAGCTTGCACCAGGGTCCAGGCTTGGTCCCATGTGGCCCCCGTGCACATGCACATCGCCTCCAAGGAATGTGCTTTCTTGGGTGGAAACTGTGTCATCGGAGAAACATTTCATATTTTCGTTCGCTCACATTCCCCAAATGAAAAATGCATCGCGGAGTCTCATAAATAAGGGGGCCGAGTTTCTCATTTACATGTTTCTGTGGTTCTTGGAGCAGGGGTGGCCTCGGCCCTGCCAACCATGTCCTAAGCCTTCCCCTCGTGCACCTTGGCTCCCCGCTGGCAGCTGCCTGTGCTCCCTGGAACAGGCTGCCCCGAGAGCCGCGCTCCGACCAGCTCCGAGGTCACTCTGCCGCTGCCGAGCGTCTCGTGCAGCCGTGGGGCTGCTGGCACGAGTGTGGCAGGGAAAGCCTGGCTAGCTGGGAGCCTTGGAGAAATCCCATCCCCGAGAAGGCTTTTTGGGATTCAAAGAGGGGTTTGCATGGAGCAGGAGGGTGTGCTGGGGAGGGAAAGCCCCATGGGGTGGTCCCAGCTTGGCGGCGGTGACAGGGTGTGGGGATCATGGCATGTGGTGGGAGATGGAGCACGGTTGGGTGTTAGAAACAGGTTCTCCCCCCAGAGGCTGGTTGGGCACTGACCAGGCTCCCCAGGGCAATGGGCACAGCCCCAAGGCTGCCAGAGCTCCAGGAGGGTTTGGATGATCCTCTGGGGCACAGGGGGGGACTCTTGGGGCTGGGCCTGTGCAGGGCTGAGGGTTGGACTCCAGGACCCTTGGGGGTCCCTCTCCAGCTCAGCACATCCTGGGATTCTGTGATTGTGTGAAGTTGAAGGGCAGGGAACAGCAGGAGAGGAGCAGGAGAGGGAAGGGGAGAGGGAAGAAGTAACGGGCAGGCACAGCCCAGGGCAGCAGGTGGATGAGCACAGGCAGATGTGGCTCTGCCTTCTCCCTGGAAACACCTGGCTGTCACACTTTCCCTCCTTGGGCACAGCCAAGAGCTCCGCCCTTGCTCCCCAAAGCCCAGTGCACCACCCCTCCATCTCCTCTCCTCACCCTGGCCCTCTCCCCTTGCTCCTGCTCCCCCTCCCTGAGGAGACTCTTCACCCTCAGGGTTGGACACGCAGCCGAGTGCCTCCCCTGAGCTCCAGCACTTGGCACGGGCAGGTTGGAGAGAGGATTGGAATCTCTGGGCATCCCCTGTGGATTCCCCCAAAATATTTGCAGCAAGGTGTGTCAGGACTTCTATTTGAGGCATGTGCTTTCTTTCCAGTTCCTCCACAGAGGTCTCCAAGGAGCTCCAGCGGGTGCAGGTGAGCAGGGAGCCCACTGCCTGTGTGCCCAGGGCCAGGAGCGCTCCTGCACTGGGAGGTGCATCTCCCCTTTGGGATGTTGCTGACCTCAAGCTGTGCACACCTGACCCTCTCCTGGTGCACCCCTGGGTTCAGACCTGGGGCTTGGCAGTTGGGGATGCCCCACAGACACCAGCTTGGCCACAGCTGCCCTCTGGAGCTCCTTGTCCCCATGCTGTGAGCGGAGTTTTCAGGTGGGCCGTTTTCTCCTGGCGCTGCAGGGGAAGTCCAGCTGGTGTCACCCAAGGGTTAATGGCTATAAATCGTGCTGCTAAAGTGATTTTCTGGTTTCAATTTAACTTTGCATTTTGCGTGTGGATTACACTCCAGGATGTTCATACTCACTTAATAATCCCCCCACTTAGGCACCGCAGAGATGAGCACTCGGCTGCCAGAACCAGGGGGGGGAACACTTAACACTTGTCTCCCTGGAAGGTGACCCTGCTTTCCCAGGCCTCAGGAAGACAGGAGAGCTGGACACATGGCTGTGAAGCTGTGGTGATGTCCTAGGAGCAGACATGAGCTCAGCAGGGCCCCTGTGCTCGGGAGAGATATGCCCCGAGCTCTGCACTGAGCTCTTCCAAGGGTGCACCAAGAGCAAGGGATGTGGGGTGGCCACGGTTTCCCCGTTCTCCCGCAGAGCTCCATCCCACAGATCAGGACAGGATGCCCCAGGCCCTGGCAACGTCACATGTGAGACATGGATTATTCACCCAAATCCACTGAGAGAGGACCAAGCCAACCCTGCTAAGTCCAGGGGTGGCCAACACCAACATTGCTCGTGCCGTCCACCTGGCCCGGGCACACACAGACCACAGGGCCTGGCCTTGGCTTTCACCAGCCCCTCTCTTGTCAGGCTCCAGAGTCACACAGGAATAAAGATGGTTTTGGAGCAGGAGCAACTGTGTCCTGCGAAGTTGTCTAAACATAACACAAGGAAAACAGGAACGTGGGGGCAAGGCTGTGAGCATAGCAAAAACAACACAGGGCTCGCTGCTCACAGCTCAGCATCCTTGTCTGCAGCCAGGTCCCGGGGATGCTGGGCAGCCACAGCAAGCCAGGGCTGTCCTGGAGCCAAGGCCATGCCAGGTGCCAGACTGGGCAGGGACAGAGTGTACAGTTCTCCCCAACCCTCCTTGGCTGTGCTGGGGCTCAGGATACCGCTAGAGAGTCAGAAATCCATGTCAAAAAGGGTTGCAAGGACACCAGGAGCATGTGAGGCCTGCTTGGCTCCTCATCCCTCTGCCCGTCTTCCCAGCAGGACTGATGTTGTCCCTGACATTATTCCTGCAGGAGAGCAAGGGGTGAGGTCCCCCCACCCAGAGCCTTCCCCAGTTTATTGGTGCCGGGGATGCTCTTCCAGACACTCCTCCTGGTCCTGATGCTACGGGAAAGGGAAGTCACAGTGCCACAGGCTTGCAGGAGAGAGAGCTGCTGGGAGCCCCACACAGGACAAGGAGGATTAGCTCCACCAGAGGATGGTGTTCTGGGCTTCCTGAAGTGTCCCAGGCTACAGCTCCTCTCCACTGTCCTTCTTAGCAATGGGCCCTGGACGTGTTCCCAGTCATGGACACAGTCCAAAGTTCCCGCTGTCCCTGCTTGAGCAGGGACTTGGAGATGACCTACAGAGGTCCTGGCCATCCTCAACCACTCTGTGATTTGGTGTCTTTCCCTCTCTTCGGCTCCTGAACATGCTTTGTTCATCACTCTCCATCCTCCAAGCCACGTTCCAGCAGGTTGTTCCTGTCTCCCCATCCTTCTCTGCTGGCGCAGAGGGCACAGGGGCTGTGTGGCCTGTGGTGGACCCCCAGCAAGGTGGCCCTGCTGTTCAGCTGTGCTGTCACACACATTTCCTTGGGGAGCAGCAGGCGCAGTGCCGGAAGGGTTTTTCCCAGCTCAGATCCCTGTGCAGGTGGCTGCCAGGTCCCCATTCCCAGTGATCCTCCCAGGCCACACGATGTCACAACGCCAGTGATTCTCCACGAGTCTGGGGTTCTGTGGGCAGCCCCGAGGGTGTGCAGGATGCTGCAGGCTCTCTTCCCTCAGCTCCCCAGCTCTCCTGCTCGTCAGACGTGCACAGCCCCCACGGCTCCCTGCCCAGGGCTGCACTTCATCTCCTATTCAAATTTTGGGTTGATGGCAGCCTGGCTACGCCTCGTGCCAGAAGGGACCTGATCAGATTAGGTGGTCCTCACCAGAGCAGACAGGGTCCTCACCTCCCCGTCTGAGGCTCTTTCAAGAAAGCGGAAAGGAGGAAAAGGGAGTTTTTAACATGAAACATCTGGCGTGTTATTCTGCCTTGCGCACGAGGACGGGAGGGAAACGTGTCCTCCAGGCGGAGGGGAGGAAAGAGGAGGTCTCTGGGTATGCACAGTGAGGGGCACGAGCACAGCTGTTCCGGCTGTATCCGTGTGCTCACTGCCCCACGTCCCCCTGCCCCCCAGGAGGGGCCCAAAGCCAGGGCTCGAGGACGTGCCCTGCACCCTGCGTGTCCCAGGGAAGGCAAAGGGGGCTGGAGTGTCCATGGCCTCCTGGAAGAGCCTGGAGGCGTCTGAAGACCCAAAACAGGGACAGACCTACTGACAATGCCAACCAAGGTCGCACGTTTCCTTTGGGAGACGGAAACCCAGCAGCCGGGGCGGGAGGGAGTCAGGAGAGTTAAGCAGGGACACGCAGGCTGTGGGAGACTGTTAGAGAACAAACCGTGCCTGGGAGGGAGAGCTGTGAAATACTTGGTAGTCTCTCAAGCAAGTTGGCAGGAGAGCAAGTTCAGATGGACTCAAACATCGTTTCCACCTGGTCTGAGAGCGGGCCAGGGCGTGAGGCAGCAGAGCTGAGCTGAGCTCAGAGCCCTGCAGTGACCCAGACTAATGCTCCCTTTTATCGCCCGGCTTTAAACACGCGCTTTTATGATGTGCGAGAAGGGGGCATATGGTTCTCTAATTAACTCAAGAGTGCTGAGTTGTGAAGTGCTGCGAGGAAAAGCAGCTCCAGCGGGGATGGCAGAGCCAACAGAGCAGCCCCAGCCCTCTGCCAAGCAGCCCCTGCACAGCTCAGGGGGAGATTCCCTCTCCCGCGGGCACTGCCTGCTCCTGGCACCCCAGCTCCAGAGGGGCTTGGCCAACCATTCCCCAGGAAAATATTTGCCCTCTAAAGTGCCACCTGAAAACCTCTGGATGGTGAAAATGATGTAGATCCAGAGGATGTTCTCATGCAGCAGCCCCCTGGGAGTGTGGCTGCTGCTTCTCCTGAAGTCTCATTTTTCTCCTTGTTTGTGTGCTTGGATGCTCTTCGCATCCCCGTGACAGCAGTGGGGTGACTTCGGCCCTACAGCCTCTGCTGTCATCCATCTGCACACACGGGGCTGGTGGGGACCTTCCTGAACCCACCACACAACTCACCATCCTTTCACCTGAGCAGGCTGGGGCTCCCCAGCCCTGGCAGGGGGGCACCTCTGGGACTGGGAAACACCTTCCTTAAGCATTTCCAATGGAACTCAAAGCCTGATGATTATCAGTTTCACCTAAAAAAATGGTATTTCTGTGATTTCTACCCCTGAAACCAAAACCAAATTTCCAATAATTTGGATTCAAAGCAAAAAAGCCTGGTTCAGCCTGAAACCCGATGTCTGGGTTTGCTTTATTTGTCCAGCCACGAAATATAACCCAGTTCCATGCTGGGCAGAAAAATCCCCCTAATTTTCCTTTGAAACGGTGAAATGTTTCATCAGTGCTCTTTTCGTCTGCAGCCTCTTCAGCGAGCAGCTCACCCGGCCCGAGGCAACGTTCTGCAGTTTAAGAATCGTTAACTAAATTGAAACGTTATCTGTGTGCTCGCTACAAATGACTCTCAACTGGCCCAGTTAAGCCAAAGCATCAGTGTGGGCACGGGGATCTGGGTGGCAGCACGGAGGTGAACTGGGAAGCCTTCAAAACCTTCATCCCCGAGGCAAACAGACCCTTGTTTTTGGCACATGGTTGATGCCAGGGCACTCGTGTCGTGGGGAGCAAGAGCTCCAAGACGCCGGCTTGCAGGAGCACGGGGCAGGGCGAATTGTCTCTGTTCAGCCCACGCTCCTGGAAATAAAGGAGAGGAGGACAGTGAAGCCTCAAGTGTTATCTCAGTGGGAATAAAGGACTTGAGGGATGAAGCTTGAAGTGAGAAGTGAAACTTGGAAGCTGGGAGGAAAATTTGGTGATGGTTGCGCCTCTGAGCAGAGGGAGAACTTGGAGGTAAAGGACTGCTCGTTTCTGACAGTGAGGGACTTCTGACCCAGGGGAAAAACCCCAAATTCCAGAGGCTGCTGACGGACCCTGGCGAAGGACAGAACCAGAGACACCCCAAAACCCGGAGGAGGAGCCGAGCCGCGCGACCGGCAGCAGGACCCGCCGGCAGCAATTCCCGCTCCCCTTGGGCGAGGCTCATCCCTGGCACCGTCCAGCCACCCAGTCACAGCCTGGTGCCCCCCGTCACCCCCCGATTCCCCTGCTCTGCCTGCACTCCCAGCTCCTCTCCTGTCCTCATCTGACTCCTCTTGGCCAGCCTGCCGGGAGGAAACAGCGTGCGTTGGTGGAGGGCCAGGGCCTCGCTTGTGCTGGAGCTCGTGCCAGACTGCGCGGCGAGCGGCTGAGCCCCCCCGGGGGCTGCCTTTCGGGGCCCGCTCCCCGGCCCAGACAGCCCCGAGGGGAACCCGAGGACGTTCAGCCCTGCCAGGGCCGGGCAGCAGCTCCCAGGGCCCTTCAGGAGGGGAGCCAGACCCCGGCAGATGGACCAAGTCACGGCTTCCCCCGGGAAGTTGAGACCCAGAGCAGGGCTCGGTGGAGGCAGAGAAGCAAACCGGTCAAACAGCCCCAAAAAGGCAATGAGTGCTGCCCAAGGGCTGCCTGTCACCCCAAACCCCCGGTTTGCCTCCTCCACCTCCAGGAGGAAGTAGCAAGAAGAGGCTCTGGATTAGCCCTGACACATCCCTGGGAGGGATGCAGGGGCAGCTCCTCAACGTGATCCCTCCAGGCTGTGCCAGGCAATGGTGAGGGGCTGGAGGTGTGAGGGTTTGCAGGCTGGTGGTGAACTGGTTTGGCTTCCTCTTCCCAACCCATCCCTCAGAGGGAAACACAGGCTGGGGATGTGTCAGGAGGGATGTTTCCAGCCCAGGCACTGCTGGAGAAGAGCAGGACCAGTGCTGGCCGGTGGCCCTGGGCAGAACCTCTCTGAGGGAGGATTTGGTTGCAGCTGCTGCTGCTCAGGGAGAAGGATTGAAGAACAGCATCAGCTCAAGAAGAATAGCCCAGAGATGTCCAGGAAGGAATTGGATGAATCCTGCAGAGATGTTGCTCTGGAGGATCTCCAGGAGGTGTGAGGAAGTCCTGGCCAGTGCTGGGATGGAACCAGGGACCTCCCTGCCTCCTCTGCTCTGTCACAGTTGCCATCCCTGATGTCTTTAGCCCCAGCTCAGCCCCTGCAGGAACTTTTGGGCCCCCTTCCCACCATCACCTCTGTTTGGTGTCATCAGCCCCTGCTCAGACCCTGAGCCCACTGCTGCTTCTGGCACAAAGTCTCAGCTCTTCTCGTTCCCTCAGTTCCCAGCTCTGGGAGCTGGTCCCTTCCATCCCACGTGGTGTTTGACTTCTCCTCTTCACTCTCCCATCTTGGACCAGATCTGTATCTCCTCCTTGGTAACTTCTCTGCAATGCCAGGCAACCCACCCCTCTCCTGACCCTGCACAGTGCTCTCCGTGTCCATCTTTCCCTCAGATCCGACACGCGGTTCCCCGACCCCTGGTCCCCTCAATCTCTCCTGTTTTGATGACCCTCTTGCTGCAGGTCACACCACTTGACTCAAGCCCTGTCCCAGTTCTCCTTGCCTTGGTCCAGCCACCTTCTGAGCCCACTCCCTGGTCCCCTCTGCCCTTTCCTGCTGTCCCTACACCCACATTGCCGTGGAAACACCCCAACCTGGCTGTCCCACAGCCCCTCTACCTCCTCCACCACTTCCCCAGGTTCCTGACCACGTTATTTCATTGGAGCCATTAAACCCCACAGTCACATTTCCAGTTGCCTGGACAGACCCAGGCCGGCTGTGGACAACCACCCTGACCAGCACCGGGTGCTTTCCAAAGGGGAAAATAATAGGAAAACCCTCCATGGGGGAAGCAAAAGTCCCTGGGCAGCCCAGGGAGGGTGGCACAGGGACCAGCCACCCTCCTGCATGTACACACCCGGCTGCAGCCCTGCTGGAAACACATTTTTAGGGGTTTTTTGCAGGATTTCTGTCACTTCCCAGCAAAGAGATCACAAAACGCCAGATGTCAGGATTGCTTTTAATCACACACGTGGTGCCTCTTTGGGAGTCAGACAGGGAGGCTGGAGGTGGCTGATGAACCAAATCCCCACCTTGACAAGTGTTTTGGCGCAGGGAATTTATCTCAAGGCCATGAGAGAGTCAAACCCTTCCAGCCTTTGGGTCACCTCCAGGCAGGACAGGCCAGGGACCTCCAGCCTCCGTGGGGAGTTCCAGTTCCCTGCAAAGGGGCTTTTTGGGGAAAGAGCCTCCTCTGTGGACCCACAGCCTTGTTGCCAGCAGCAAATGCATCACCTGCCTTGCAGGTTTTTTAATCCCCATCTCCCAGAGCCTGGTGCCTGGGGGAGACTCAGATTTCACTCAGCTGAAAGGAAAACTCTAAACCCTCCTGGATGCACAGAAATGCTGGAGGCACAAAAAGCACAACACGAACCATAACCAGTATGTGCCTTTTTTTTTTTTTGCTTTTTTTTTCTTTAATAATTCTTAATTTGAAGCTCTGTTCTTGATTTTTGGGCCGTGAGTCATGCTCAGAGTTATCAGGGCTCTGGGAGCCATCGACTGGCATCTGCAGGGCGCACTGGGAGGGGAGGGAGGCAGCCCAGCCCTGCCTGCTATATGTTTCCCCTCAACACCACAAGGATCTGGCTGTGAGATAATAGAGCTCCACCGCCTTTTCCTCAGGGCCCCTCTGTGCTACAGACACAAACTGGAGCACAGGCAGTGTCTAAAGTTCACGTTCTGGCTGAGTGTTACCAGTTACATCTCTGTGCTCAGTTGCCCACGACTTGCTTCAGTTTTCCCCTCCCGGGTTGATGCTTTCCAGCCTCGCTCTCCGCACAAAGGCGATCTGAGAGTCCCTTTGAACGCGCCTTGGCCGCGGCCGAGCACACGGGCAGTGAGAAGCAATATCTTCATGACAAACACCCCCCTCTTTTTTTTTTTTTTTTCCCCTTTTTTTTATTTTTCTCTCC
>VXAY01007072.1:793739-819851 GCA_013399855.1 Oxyruncus cristatus
ATCGGCGGGAGAGGCTCGTGTGTGTTTGGCCTTTCCTCGTGACGTAGCGTCCTGTGCCTCTCTCCCCCCTCTCCCTCTCCTTTTCCCCTCCCTCCTTACCCCCCTCCCCTTCCCCTCGCATCCTTGGAAGCAACAATTAAGCAGCTCTGGGATAAAACACACAGCCCGCGGGAGCACGGGGGCATTGCTTCAAGAGATGGCAAGGCAGGCAGCTGCACCCCTCCTTCCCGGAGTCCTCCTCCTCCTCTTCTCCATCCTCCCGGCTACTCAGCAAGGAGGTAAGGAACGAAAAGGCTCCTTCCCTTACCCCGGCCAGCGCTTCGCCCCGGTCCTGCGGGCACCGTCCCAGCCCCACGGGCAGCTCCACGCCCGCCCCGGCTGCGTGGCCCCGAGGAGGGGCTGTCACCCACGCTGCCCTGCCTTGGGGACATGCCCGAGGGAGGGTGGGTGGGCAGTCGCCCGTGGCTGCCACCTCCGCGGAGGGCTCTTTGCTCCCCAAGGCGGCGGGTGGCTCGTGCCATGCCCGGGTGGGACGGGATGTCACCGAGGGTGGTGACACGGGGCAGTCCCAGAACGGCGCTGCTGCGCCAAACACTTGTCGGGGGGAGGCTCCGAAGTGCTGCGTCCTGGCGAGAGGCTTGGGGGACACGAGAGGCTTGGGGACACCAGAAGTTTGGGGGACACCAGAGGCTTGGGGACATGAGACTTAGGGATACGAGGTTTGGGAATATGCGAGGCTTGGAGACACGGGAAGCTCAGGAACATGCAGGCGGGGCAGCGGGGAGCGGTGGCCACCAGACTCCCACGGGGCTGGCGAGGGCGAGGCGGGGGGGAGCTGGCACCGGTCCCCCCCGGCGGTGCGGTGGCAGGGTGAGCCGGAGGGGCAGCGGCTGGCAGCATCCCGCGGCCCGTGGGTGCGAGCTGCCGCGCAGTGTGTGGCCGCGACAGCCCGCGGGGCTGGTGCCGCCGCAGAGCAGCTCGACCCACCCGAATCGCAGCCTGGGGGTGCCCGGGGTGGCCCCCGCACCGCCCTCGTTGCACCGGGGCGGCCAGCGCCGGGTCCAGCCACCGGCGTGACGCGGGTCCCAGGGGCTGTGGGACACCCCAGGGCTGTGGGACACCCCCCAGCCCACGCACAGGCGGCGGGGGCGGGGAGGTGACAGCCAGCGCGGCAGGTGACACAGCCGGGCCAGCGCAGCAGGTGCCTGCCCGGGGGCCGGCTCATGTGCCGGGGTCGGGTGTGAGCCCCCACCGCGGCGGGGAGAGCAGCTGAGCACAGCCGAGCACAGCCGAGAGCCCACCGACACGGCAAACGGGGTGAGGTGGGGGCAGCACCTCCGGGCTGCGACAGTCACCTCTGCAGAGCCGGGGGCTGTGCCACGGAGAGCCACCAAGGGGGGTGGGGTCGGTGCCAGAGCTTCTCAGACAGAGAGGATTGAGGACCGGAGGAGGGGAGGGCGCAGGATCCCCCGGGCAGTGCCGGGGCTGTGCGGGCACCAAAGCACCCCAGCTGCCTGTGCCCTGCACTCCCTGCTCTGCCCTGCTGTGTGGGGCTCCCAGGACCCCATCCATGGGCTGTTCCCCCCTGGCTGTGCAGGCAGTGGGACCCCAGAGCTGGGCAGCTCCTGTAAAGCCGAGCTGATGTCAGTGCCCAGCCAAGGTGGTGGATGGGATGTGCCCAGTCCTGGGCACTCTCCGTGTCCAGCAGTGATGCTCTGTGCTGCCCTGCTGAGCCATGGTGGCTTTGGTCCCCAGCTCTCCAGCAATGTCCAGCTGGGACATTCCCTGGAGGACTTTGGACCCCGGGGAGACCCTGCAGCAGTTCCTGAGCAGTTTGGGAATGTTGGCCTGAATCCAGGCCCCTGCTCAATCTCGGGGGTGTTTGCTGGTTTGGGAAGCAGCTCACAGAGGAGGTGGCCCTGCCCTAGGGGTGGTCCCCGTGCTGCTGGGACCCTGGAGGACGCTCCCCCACGGAGGACTGGGCAGTGTCTCTGCAGCGTGGTGTGCTCAGCCAGCCCTTGGGGACAGAGCTGGGACAGAGGCACAGCCAGTGGCACAGGGTGGGGGATGGCAGGGTGCTGGGGGGGCACCTGGAGAGGGCTCAGGGCAGTGTCCTACAGCACCTGCTGCCAGTGCAGCTCCAAACCAGCCTGGCGGGAAAGGGACCCCTGAGACATCCCAGGATTGAGGGGGAGAAGGGGGGACCCTCCTGCACACACAGACTGTCCCCTCAGAGCAGTGCCAAGGGGCTGAGATGGCAGCACTCAGGAAGCCCCCAGCAGTGGGTCAGGATCAGGCTCTGGGGGTCTGTCCTCTGGGGAGCAGAGCTGTGCTGGGCACCGTGGGCACCTGCAAGGCCGGGCACAGGTGGGGTGGGGGGGGGAGGCTGCTGTGTCTTCCCCTAAAGGTGCCAAGTGCAGTGTGTCCCAGTGTTTGGAGCGGGGCATCCATCCCTCACGACCTTCATCCATCCCTCAGGACTTCCATCCACTCCTCAGGGCCTCCATTCACCCCTCAGGATTTCCATCTACCCCTCAGGGCTTCCAAACATTCCTCAGGGCTTCCAAACATCCATCAGGGCTTCCATCCATCCCTCAGGGCTTCCAAACATCCATCAGGGCTTCCATCCATCCCTCAGGGCTTCCAAACATCCATCAGGGCTTCCATCCATCCCTCAGGGCTTTTAAACATCCCTCAGGGCTTCCATCCACCTCTCAGGGCTTCCATCCATCCCTCAGGGCTTCCAAACATCCATCAGGGCTTCCATCCATCCCTCAGGGCTTCCAAACATCCATCAGGGCTTCCATCCACCTCTCAGGGCTTCCATCCATCCCTCAGGGCTTCCATCCATCCCTCAGGGCTTCTAAACATCCCTCAGGGCTTCCATCCATCCTTCAGGGCTTCCATCCACCTCTCAGGGCTTCCAAACATCCCTCAGGGTTTCCCCTGCCGAGCACAGGGGATCCCCCGGCAGTGACACCCACAGGAGGGACAAGAGGGACCCCACGGAGGTCCCAGCCCTGCAGGGATTTGGGATCACAGGGGGCAGCTCTGGGGGTGCAGAGAGGCGGGTGCTGGGTGTGCTGGTGCTGTGGGGACCCTGTGAGGGCACCCAGAATCCTCAGGGACACCAGCAGTGCCGGTGGTGGGGCTGGGGTGGCATCTCCCCTTCCCAGCTGGACACTGGCCTGCCGGGGCTGCTCCGTCCCCAAACAGCTCTGAGGGTGTAGCTCATCCGCCAGCGCTCGGAGATGAAAAGCTGGAGCTTCAGGGGGGCTGGAGAGGAGCCAGGCTCCCGCCAGCAGCCCCCCTGCTCCCCCCGAGCTGCTCCCAGCGCGCTCGGGCCGGGATGCAACAGGGCTTCAAAGTCTCCTGGAGACTGAATGTTTCCGTAACTTTCTCCCAAGAAAAAGAAAACAGCGGAACGAGGGAAGAGGGGAAGTGGTGGTGGCTGCTCAGCGAGGCTGCTCCGGGAGCGGGTGCCCCACGGGCGCGGGGAGGGCGGCGAGGGACGAGGTTTGGCTGCCCGGTGAGGGTGTGAGCTCCTGTCCTGTGGGGGGTTCTCCAGCCTGGCCTCAGTCTCAAAAGCTGTGGAATAGAGAGATCATCCGGATTTTTGGCTTGTGAAGTGAGCTGTGAGCAGTGGGGCAGGGAGGAACGGTGCAGCACCGGCAGCGGAACAGTTTGGGTATGACAGTGACCTCTGGGTTGGAGCCAGGGGCACAAAAAGGCCACTTCCTATAAACAAGGAGGCTCCACACCAGATCCTGAACACCTCCATGGGTCAAACCCCACCACAGCTGGGGTTGCACATGTGGGTTTGAATCCTCCTGCCCCGGGATGGAGGAGACATCCCTGGGGTGGGTGCTGGGATTCTGGGGACCAGCACTGTGCTCTGCAGGTTTACAGCCAGCCCGGCCCAGGAGACAAGCTGGGAGACTGGGAACCCTCCCTCTGTGGGTCCTGGCAGGCTTGGGGCAGGGGCAGAGGCAGCACAGAGCTCCCTCGGTGCTGGGAGGCTGGGGACTCAGTTTTCCCTTCCCCATGGGCCAAGGGAAGGGATGGAAAGGACAAAAGGGGGCACACAGACCCCAAACTGGGCTGGGGGCTGCTGGCCCTGAGGCTGGGGAAGGACCAAAACCAGCCAGAGGGTGGTGGCTGTGGCCTGGTGTGGTCACAGTGTAGCAGCACTGGGGTGAGACGGTGCTGCCCTTGGGAGGGACTGGTGGTGCTGGGGGGGATTTGTAAAACCAAACGGGTTAGAGAGACCCCCCCAGCAGTGCCTGCACCAGGGAACAGCCCCCCAGCTGGGCCATGGATGAGCAGCTTGTAAAAGAGCTCCCAGAGAAGGGCAGAACTGGCCATGCTTGGCAGCAGAGGGGTCAGGGAAGGCTCCTGAGTGGAAGGCTCAGCTCCCCAAAGGCACATCGTGTCCCCCCGGGCCATCCTGGCTCTGCCAGGCCTTGCCGACCCCCTCTACCTCCCGCACTGGGCTGATGACCTGGCACAGCCTCCAAAAGCTGTGGGGGCACTGGGATGAGCACCGTGCCTTGGGGCTGGGGCGGTGCCTGGGGGATGCCTGGGGAGGGGGCAGTGACAGAGCCCCTGCGGTGGGACCCTCCAGCCGGGATCCACGCAGAGGGTGACGATGATGAAGGGCTGAGCGTGGCACCCGTGGCCGTGGGCAGGTGCCACCCGGACCTTCCCGGGGTGCCCGTGCACTGCAGGGGTGCTGGGAGCCATCCTGCCTTGTCCCGGCTCCCCGCGGTCCCTGGTGCAGCGGGAGAGAGGGAGATCAGCCCCGGGCAGGCACAGGGGGACAGAGGAGACCCCCCTCCTCCAGCACCAGGGACCTGTTCTGGCTGTGGGGGGCTGGGGAGCCCCTCGGTGGTGGGGGACAGTCTCTGGCTGTGGGCATGGGGGTCCCTGGCCGGATCCCGGCCATCCCACGGGCACCGGCTCCCGGTAGCAGCGGAGTGTCCCCTCCCAGCAGGGCGGGCCGGGGCGCGGGGGGAGCACGGGCGGTGCGCGGACGCTCCGAGTTTGTTTGGAAACAAGCGAGAAGTTGGGTTTTTGTTTATCCAAGCTGGGGGCGGAACGGGGGGAAGGGGGAGGAGGGCGGGGAATGTGCCGGGAAAAGGAGCTGCTCCGTAACCCCCCGGCCGGGAAGAGGAGCTGCTCCGTAAGCCCCGGCCGGCTGCCAGGCCGGGCTGTGCCGTGCCGGAGCGGGGAGCCGGCGGCTGGAGCGATGGCTGAGCCCGTGTTCCTTCCGTTCCAAGGGATATCAGCTGCTCCAGGGCCCTCGGCCCTGGCAGGGCCTTGGGAGGGGTTTAGGGTTAGGGTGCTCCCTATGGGCTGTGTGACAGGTCCTGGCACGGAACCCCCGCTGCATGTGCCTCCCCACGGATGTGTGTCCCAGCATCGCCTGTGCTTGCACAGCCTGACACCCCTGCGTGTGCCCTGGCATCCCAGGGCACCCCGGTGCATCTCTGGGGTAGGACTGGGAGTCCATCCCGGGTGCCCGGGGTGGTGAGCCGGGCACAAGGAACCCCCTCATCCCTGCCACTGGTGGGGCAGAGCAGGGGGTTGGGGGGGGCACAACGAGGGGGCGCCCCCAGAGTTTGCCCCCCATCTGAGCTGGAGGTGGGCATCACGATGTGCCCCCACCGTGGTGTGCCAGCCCTGCCACCTGCCCGCCCCCCTCGGGCACTGGCTCCACCCTGCCCAGCCCCTCGGTGGGGTTGCCAGGGCTGTGTCACTGTGGGCACTCGGCTCCTGGGGGTGCTGGTTCCCCCCAGGCCTGGCCAGGCTGCTGGGGAGACCACTGCAGGTCCTCAGGTCCCAGCCGTGCCACCACAGGGTCCCCAGTGCCCGTCCACCCTGAGCTCAGCCCCTCTGCCCAGAGCAGGCAGGAGGTCTGGCTGCAGCTTGGCGCGGGGGTGCTGGCCCTGGCAGCCACCCCCACTCCTCCTGACAGCCCCCTGTCCTGCAAACCCCACTGCAGACCCCACAGCAACCCCTCCCCTGGTGCCAGAAGTGAAACATCCCCCTGCATTGCAACCCCCTTGTGCCCCCCACCCAGCTGCCATCCCCCACCCCATCCATGGCCCTGGTGGAGCAGGGGGGACCACCCAGAGGGCAGCTGCCTGGCGCTCTGCAGCAGACACACCTCTGCCAGGGTCTGAACAGCCAAAGAGCCTCGCTGTGACCTCTGAGCATGAGCTGAGACACCCTGGAAGGTGATGGGACCTGGGGGGGGACCTCAGTGTCACAGAGCCAGGCAGAGGGACACAGGTGTGCTGATGGGTCTCAGCAAGGTCCCCCCAGTCTGCCACCCCAGTCCCACTGCCCTGAGCTGGCTCTTCCCACTGGTATCTCAGCAGGGCATGGGGCAGCCCCGGCCAGGGGGTTTGGCCGGGACCAGCACGGGCTGAAGGGCTGAACTGGGACAGCCCCACCCCCCGCTCAGCCCCCCTGAGAGCCATGAGAAGCTGGAGCTGATGGAAGTGGTGCCGGCTGCGGTACGGGACAGGATTTGGGAAGCAGAGCTGGACAGCAGCCAGCCCCATGTCCCTCCTTCCCGTGCTGACACCCTCCAAGTCCTGCTGACACCTCTGCTGAGGTGCCACCCCTGGCTCCCAGCCGGGGCACCTCCGAGCAGTGTCACCGCTGTCACACCGCGGGAACTGAGGGGTGCAAGGAAAGGGACCTGCCCCCGAGCTCCACATCCCACCCCTCCCCAGGGAGCAGCTCAGATCCCAGGAGGTGCCACACGCGTTCCTCCTCCCCCTGCCTTGGGCCCCTGTGGAGATTTTAACGAGGGTCTCTTCTCTTGCAGGGGTCCCTGGTGCTATCCCGGGAGGGGCAGTCCCAGGAGCAGGCTTTTTCCCAGGTAAAGGGATCCCGGCAGCACTGGGAGGGGCTTGCGGGGATGGGCGGGTGCCTGAGGGGGTCTCTGGCTGCCTCTGAGACACCATGGAAGGCTGGGAACATGCCAGCTGGGATCAGAGGACATGGGACACCCCGTCTGGCTGCTCAGCCCTGGGTGGATGTCCCAGCACCCGCCCCACGGTGTGGGACAGGACTGGGTGGCAGTGCCAGACTTACCCTGGGGGCCACTAGCCCAGGGCTGGCACCTACACCCTGCCCAGACCGGGAGCATCCCAGGGGGGATTCCCCACCCCCTTGCACGCTTGTGACCCTCCCTGCCTCCCCATGGCCCCCCGGGAGGCTGGCAGGGGTGGGTGGGTGCTGGCAGGGGTGGGTGCTCAGGCTGCGCCGTTGCTCGCAGGTGCTGGAGTTGGAGGTTTGGGAGCAGGTGAGTGCTGGGATGGGGAGGGGGGCAGCACCCCCGGCAGAGCTGCCTTGTGGTGGGCAGGGGGTCTGGCACGAGGCTGGCCCTGTCCCATAGGGTGTCCCCCCGCCGGGGGATGCCCGGAGGAAGGACGGCTCTGAGCCCTCTCCGCTCACTCTCCCGTAGGACTCGGGGTTGGAGCTAAACCTCCCAAACCAGGTAAGAAGCCTTTCCATGGCTCTCTCCATCTCCTGCCATGCCAGTGGCCGGGATATTTCCCGACCCCTGTTGCCCTCACGTTTCTTCTACGTGGCCAAGGGGTCCCCCCAGCCTCGGGCACCCCCGTGGCCAAGGCACGCAGCATCCCTGCCCTGCCACAGCCTCCAGGAGCCTTCCTCCCTCACCCCCCGCTTCGATGCGCTGCCCCCTCTCCTCCAGCCCCCCCAGCCCACCCTCTGGGGGCGCTTGCTGCCTGCAGAGCCGTGCCAAAGCATCTGGGGGAGCCGCAGAGCCGGTGTCCCGTGGGAAGCTGGCAGCACCTCCGCTCGCCTGCCATCGACGCTGAGCAGCTTTTGCTGGGGCTCCTGCAGCCACGCTGGGGTTGGCCTGGCCTAGAAATGAGAGGGGTGAGGGGACATCACCGGGAGAGGGGTGAGATGCTGGCAGGAAGATGCACAGCCTGAGGGAACCAGGGAGGAGGTGCTGGGGCAGCAGGGACTGAATGTGCAGGGGGCAAACCTGGTGCCAAGCGACATCATGGAATCATAGAACGGCCTGGGTTGGAAGGGACTGTAAAGATCGTCTTGTTCCACCCCCTGCCATGGGCAGGGACAGCTTCCACTAGCCCAGGTTGTTCCAAGCCCTGTCCAACCTGGCCTTGGACACGTCCAGGGATGGGGCAGCCACAGCTTCTCTGGGCAAACTGTGCCAGGGCCTCACCACCCCGTGAGCAGAGAATTTCTTCCTGACATCCAATCTAAATCTCTCCTCTTTTGGTTTAAAACCATTCCCCCTTGCCCTACCACTATCTGCCCAGTGCCTGTTGTCACCCACGGAGAGATGCTGCTCTAGGCAGGCACGGGGGGCTCCCCTCCCTGCCCACCCCGGGGGTACCCGCTGTGCCCGGGGCAGGGTCACTGCACCCCCCCGGCCCCCCGAGCCGGCCCGTCTGCGCGGCGGGAGCGCCAGCCCGAGGCGGGGGCCGGCAAACCTCCGTTTACTCAGATTTCAGCTCGTGGAAAGAAAAACAAGGCCCTTTATTTCGGCGTAATTAAAACCAAACGCGGGGCGGCCGCGAGGGCTCAGCCGGAGCGGTGTCCGCGCCCCGAGCCAGCGGCACTGGAATTTGCGCCTGGAGGGAGCGAGGGCTGATGAGCCCCAGATGTTGGAAGGCAGCGCTGGCCGGAGACCCAGGGGCTCATTCCTCAGCCATAAACATTTTGGTTCCGTCCCTCGTGGCCCGGCGGGGCGGGGGGTGGCTGAGGCAGAAGGGGACGGGTGTGAGGACCCGGCTGTTGCCGGGGGCGTTTGTCACCCGTCGCCGTGCCCGTCCCCGCGGTGTGCTCCCGTCCCATGGGGATGGTGCAGCAGGGACTCCTCTGCTCCTCTGGGCTGCCCACCCGCTTTTCTTTCCAGGGGTCGCAGGACTTGGGGGACTCGGCCCTCTTGGCCTGCAGCCAGGTGAGCACGGACCACCGATGTCCCCAGAGACCTGCCCTGGGGACAGCACGTCCCTTGTCCCCATCTCCATAGCTCTCCATACCCTGCCCGGGCATCCCCTCCCAGACCCGAGGGACTGCAGCCACCAGCAGGCAGCCCTGTGGTCCCCCAACACCACGGCATCAGCCACGGCGGGGTGACCCCACAGGCAGGAGGAGCAGGCCGGGGTCTGCAGCAGAGGGACAGTGCCTGCACGGGGTCAGCCAGCCCCACCCCGGGGCTGCAGGGGTGGCAGCATCTGGTGTTTGCGATGGATGGGATGCAGATGGGAGCAGGAATTTGGGGGATGCAGGACAGGGCAGTGCCCGCTAACCAGCGCCTCACCCAGCCTAACGCCAGCCCTGGCACCGCCGCGCAGCAACCCCGGCTCTGCACCCAGCACGGAGGGCAGGACACCCTCTTGGCAGCTGCCCTTTGGGGATGCTCAGGCTGGTTGTTCTCCTCACAGGTGCTGCAGGCCTCTTCCCAGGAGGTGCCTTTCCTGGGGGGGCCTTCCCAGGGGCCGCCTCGGCCGCGGCTCTCAAGGCTGCCGCAAAAGCTGGTGAGTGCTGGGGTGGTCTGGGTAAGGCCACGGCCACACTGGGGCTCCTGCAGCCCGTGGGGACTCCTGGTGTCCCCTGGGACTCTGGGTTAGGAAAGATTTACCCCTGGAGCCGCAGGGCTGCAAGCAGGAGGTGCTGCTCCCACTGGGATCCCCACCGGTTTGGAGGGACCCAGGAACAGGGGAATCGGCCAAACCTGAGCCCCCAGGAGCAGAAAGCACCGAGCTGCCTGGTCCCAGTGCCCAGTACACCCTGGTGCCGCCTCAGGGTGTCCCCTTCGCCCCCCCAAAGAGCCATCCTGACCTTGTCCCTTCTTTGGCACCGTTCCGGCCCGCCGCAGCTCAGCGGTGGCGTCTCCCACTGGCACGCTGCTCTTCCCAATGCCCCCAGGTGCTGGCCTTGGAGGCGTGGGTGGAATTGGTGGTCCTGGTGGCCTCGGGGTTTCCACAGGTAGGAAACACCCGTCGTCCCCAGCGTAGCCAAGGCCTGGGGCAGACTTGTCGCCATGCCCGCCGGGGTGGGCAGGAGCCGGTGCCCGGGCTCAGGGGTCTCTGCTGCCTGCAGGTGCCGTGGTACCGGGCGCGGTGCAGCCCGGGGTTGGCGCGGCAGGGAAACCCCCTAAAATACCAGGTAGGTGCACGGCCCCAAAGCCAGGGGCCAGGGCGGGAAACCGCTGCACCGGGGCCCTCATCCCTGGATTTCTCTTGCCTGGCAGGTGCTGGGATTCCTGGAGCTTTTCCGGGCGGCGTGCTCCCCGGAGCAGGTGAGTGGGAGGTTCACATCCCAACCTCTGTGGGGGTCCCAACCCCGCCAGCAGCACCCTGACCTCTGAGGGGGTGCCCACCCTCCCAGAAACACCTCAAACTCTGAGGGGGTCGTCCCCACCCTGTCAGCAGCACCTCCGCTTCTAAAGGGATTCCCAAGCCCACCAGCAGCATCCCCATCTCCAACAGGATCCCTACGCTGCCACCAGCACCCCAAGTTCCAAGGGGTCCCACTGCCCAGTGCCAGCACCCCACGGGGGGCAGAGCACCCTGCCCTGCCCCTGCCTGCCTCCCTGTCTGCCCCACGCTGCTCCCTGCGGCTTCCAAACCCTTCTGCTGAGGTCACGGTGACATTTCCACCGTGCCAACGGCAGGGGGGACCCGGCATCTCCGGGGGTCTCGTGCCAAGCTCAGCGGGAGCAGGCGGCACCGGCACCGGGAGAGGAGCTGGCACGGCCACGGCAGGGCTGGCGTGGGAAGGAGGGGGAGGAGGTGGCGGGGAGAGAGGAATTCCTCAGTGCAGAGTAATTTGGGGGAGGAAAACTTGTGAAAACAAGATGTTTCGACACTGTCCGGAGAAGAAGTGTGTTGCTGGTCAGGAATGTCTTTTCCATGTCTGAAAACGCACGAGTTATAATGAAAGACATTTGTAAAAGGGGGAAAAAAAAAAAAAAACCAAAACCAAAACCAAACGAAAGAGAAACTCGAAACCCAAAAACCCAGCCCAAACGCTGCCAGGCCAAAACACTGTCTGCTGCCCCAGGAGGGTTGGGGTCCAGCGGGTAGGACCACCCCCTGCTCCCTGAGGAGTCCTGAGGCCACTGTGCATCTCCAGGGCAGAGAGCACTGCCCGGGCTTGGTTGGGCTTTGCTGTCACCAGTGGGACCCACTCCTGAGTGCCACGTTCCCTCCAGACTCTCCAAGCCCCAGGCAGCTCCGGGGCTGCAGCAAACCCTTCCCTGGCAGCTGGGGGTGCAGGCAGGCTGGCACAGGGTGGTCCTGGCAAGCCCCCGAAGATGAGGGTGCCCTGTCCCACAGTTAGTTCTGAGCCAGAGGTGGGTGACAAGGATTTGGGAGCTGGGTGTGGCGGTCTTGGGTACCAGGAACATCACGATGGCCCAGCTCACCCTCGGCTCTCTGCTGCAGGCATTCGCTTCCCTGGCGTAGGTGTGCTGCCCGGAGTACCCACTGGAGCTGGAGTCAAGCCAAAAGCTCCAGGTAGGTCCCTCAGTCCACTGGGAACACCGGGGTGGGTTCATGGCTGGCTCTAGCTCTGCCCCTCCATCCCACTGCAGCTGGCTCCAGCCCATCCTTTGGGATCACAGCCCTCCAGGGCACATGGGCGAGTGCAGCCAACCTCCAGCTGAACCTCCTCAGGCTGATTTGGGCCTCCAGGCCCAGCCCCGGGGCTCACACAGGTGTTTTGTTTTAGGAGTTGGAGCCTTTGGAGGAATCCCTGGTGAGTGTCCCGTCTTTCTTGCCTGTGCTTCTCTTCCTTCCCAAACCTGTCCATCACAGCCATGGTTTCCCCATGCCAGAAGATGCCTCAGGGCTTCCTAGGCCACCCACCCTCCTCTCCCGGGGTGCCCTGGGGCGCTCCCCTCTCCCAAGGACTGGTGGCGGTCGTGGCGCGGGCTCCAGGTGAGAGTGTGCTGTTGGCTTTGCAGGACTGGGAGGTTTTGGAGGTCAGCAGCCCGGTGTCCCTCTGGGGTATCCCATCAAAGCTCCTAAGCTCCCAGGTAAGCTGCTGCCACAGCCAACGGGGCTGCGGGTGGAGGACCCCCGGCAGTGTCAGGAGAAGGACCCGCCGTTCCCTGGGGCTGTGCCCACGGGTCCCCCGGACCTGGCAGTGCTGCTGCTGGCCCTGGGACAGCAGGACAGAGCCCAGGGCTCTGGGCAGATGGGCCCCTGGGCAGCCCTGCCTGTGGCTGCCCCACGGGCAGCTGCTGGGGTGATGCCTCTGCCCTTGCCCCTGGTCCCTATGGACGATGCTGTGCCTCTCTCCAGCTGGTGTAAGGTAGGAGAGGTCGTGTTCTGGGATGTTCCTGCCAGCTCCTCCTGGCAGGAGGCACAGCCCTTGCAGGGGCTGTCTGCTCACTGTGCTTCCTGGGGTTGTGCCAGGCATTCAGCTGTGCCAAGGAGCTCCAGACAGGTCTCCCTCCCCACTGCCCACCCCGAGGAGGCTCAGCCCCAGCCCAGGGAAGCCTGGTGGAGCTCAGCAACCCCTTCCCAGCCCAGGCTGGGCTGATCCGGGGGCCTCCATCCCCCAGCCCTGTGCCAGCTCTGCCCATGGAGGGTCAGTGGCACTTGCTGTGCCCTCCGGGGGCCGTGCTGCCAGCTCCAAGTGCATCCCCGCGGAGGAGGGCAGCCAGATCCGGGCAGGGACCCCCCATTCCTGGGGCGCTGCTTTCCCCTCACACCAAGTTGCTGCAGGCAGGAGAGCCCGGGCGAGGGGAGCCCACCCTCGGGAAGCACATCCCACCCTCGGGAAGCACATCCCACCCTCGGGAAGCGCATCCCAGCCCGGCACGGGCGCCAGCCCCGGCGGCTCTGCCGGCTTCCCCCCGACGGGGCCCGTCACCACAAACGGCAGCGGGAAGACTTGGCCCGCCCCGGTTTCCTCCGCCGAGCACAGTCACGCCCGTCAGGGCCCCGCCGCCGGATCCCGTCTGGGCTCCCGGCCCCAAACCGCCTTTCATGGGGTGCCCGGTGTGCAGGACAAGCTGCCAGCCGTGCCTGGCTCCGTCCCGCGGTGGCCCACGGCCCAGCTGACCCACCTTTGGGGAGCCTTCACCAAATACATCAGGGGAGGACACTCCACGGCCAGGGAGCCCCGTGGGTGCAGGACAGCAGGACCTTCCTGGGGTGTCGGGGGTGCCGATCTTAGGGTTGTCCCCGGCTGTGGTTTCACCTGACACTCAGGTTGTTGCTGGGGTGTTGGGGGATGTCAGTTCGTCACCTCTGAGGATTTGGAGCTGGCAGTGCAGGAGAGGCCAGGCTGGCTGTAGAGGCTCTCGTTTTGATGCTGGAGATGGACCCAGGGGCTGCCACACATGAGGGTGTCCCTTGCCCTGTCCCCATTGCAGTAGGGCTGGGCTGACAGGGGATGAGGGGACAGGGCAAAGAACATTGTTGGTGGGAAGTCATCTTTTTGGATGATTTGCTCCTGTACTGTCCCTGCTCAGGAGGTGGCTCTGGGGTCACCCCCCCTTGCTGGGGGCTCAGCCTAAGCTGTGGCTGAGATCAGGGTCCCACTGATGCCGTAGGGATCCCCGTGTCCAGCTGTGCTTGGGTGACATCAGTCTGTGCAGAGCCCTTCCCGTGCCACCCACTGTGCCCACTGGCCTGAGCCCCCCTGGCAGTTCTGGTGACATCCCCATGGGCACAGCCCCAGGGCAGGAGCTGCTCTCCCAGGCAGCTCCGGGTGGGGAGGGGCTGGACTTGGACCCGGCAAAACCCTTGGAGACCCAAGGACCTGGACTCTCGGCCCTTGGAGTCGCCTCCAGGAGTGTCACCCCAGTGCCAGACCCTTTCACAGCTTTGGGGCGAGCGAGGTGCTGATGAGGTGCCCCAAGATGGGCAAGGTGGCGGGGTCCTCAAGGTGGGGCACACCCGGCACGGCTCATGGCTGCCACAGCCTGGAAAGGCCTCTGCCTTCCAGCAGCACTGTGCTGGTGTGGGACACCATGGGGCAGCCTGGCAGGGTGCAGGGAAATCTGGTCCCCACATGCTGGCTGTGGGAGGGGACGGCGTCCTGTGCTCAGGGAGATGCTGTGCCGTGAGCAATCCTGCCCTGCCCTGCCCACGGCCCCCTCTGCAGGAGGGCTTGGGGTGTGAGACACCCTCCACCCTGCCTGGTGCTCCCATCAGGAATGTGGCAGCCCGTCACCTCCCCTCAGGCCGCTGCCAGCAGTGATGGGAGCTGGATGCTGCTCCCAAGGGCGCAGTTCCCGCTGAGTGTGGGGCATTCCTTGCCCGTTCCGAGCGCTGGGATCCGGCTCTTTCGCAAGGAGACGCTTCCCTAGCCACGATGTTCCCGCTCGTAATCCCTCCCTGTCCCGTCAGGCCGACCTCCTAACGAGGTCACGTTTCAGTGGAGGCTCCCAAGCCCTGATTCCAATTAAAACCTTTCCTCTGGAGCTGGCTGTGGCGCAGCCAGCTGGGTACAGTTCTTGCCGCGGGGCTCCCGGGGGACCCCCCGCCAGAGCGGGGTCATGGGAGGCTCCCACAAAACCAGCTTCAGGCGCCACAGCCCTCGGCACAGGGCTGGGAGTGGGCAGCTCTCCTTGGAGCCACTGCTTCCAAGGTGAGGGAGAACAGCATCTCCTGGCCTGGCTCCACCACGGGGGTTTGTATCCTGGAGGATTTACTATCCCGACAGAAGGAGCCCCAGGGCTGGTACGGCACAGCCGGCTGGCAGAGAGGGGCAGGAGCACAGCCACAGGCAGCCACGTGCTAACCCCCCACCTTCTCTCCTCTCCAGGTGGCTATGGATTGCCCTACACCAATGGTAAGCTGCCCCACAGTGAGTGCCTGGAGCCCTCACTCCGCGGTCGTGGCTCCACCGCGACCCTCGGGGCGGCGTGAGGGGCATCCCACTCCCAGCTGGTCCCCTGGGGGCCTCGTGCCTTGCCCATGATGGCTGTGGGCCTGGCTGGGGGGCACTCAACCCTCCCAGTACCCCTCGCCACGGGGCTGGGAGCTGTTGATCCGTAGGACACATCCTGAGCCACCGCCAGCTCCAGGCGGGGATGTTTGAAGTGGCATCTCGGCTGGGGAGGAGCTGGCTCTGGGCATCCTTCTGTGCCAGGGGGAGGAGACCCTTTGGGCCTGGGAGCTGCTCCTTCCGCCTCCTTCCACCGGGCCGGTGCCTGACGTGGCTGTGCCGTTGTGTTTGTGGTTGCAGGCCTCAGGCCCGGTGGGCCAGGAGCAGGCCTTGTGGCAGGGAAGGCAGGGTATCCCACCGGGACAGGTACACTCCGACCCCGCAGCCCCAGGGTGTGGGACTGGCAGGGGCAGGGCAGCGGGACCGGGCACCCTGTCCCTTTGGGGCGTTGGGCACTGCCCGGCTGTCTGGTGACCCCAGGGGAGAGCCTGGAGGGTGCATCACATCCCAGAGGTGAAGGGGACAAATGCTGGCAGGAGTGCCCGGTCCCCAGGGTCCCTGTGGGGTGGGGGAGCCGAGGTGGGGACGGTCTCGGCACCTCAGCGGTTGCCCATGTCCTTCCCAAGGAGTCGGAGCTCAGGCGGCCGCGGCAAAGGCAGCAGCGAAATACGGTGAGTGGCCCTGCACGGCACGTCCACCACACGTGTCCCCAGCGGGGCAGCTGGGCCCTCCCTGCCAGGCTGGGGGCACGTTGGTCGGGTCCCTGCATCGCTGGGCTGACCATCTTCTCCTCCCCTGTGGCAGGAGCCGGTGTCCTGCCCGGGGTTGGCGGCGTCCCAGGAGTCGGCGGCTTGGTACCCGGTGTGCCAGGAGCTGGAGGTGAGGGGGTGACAGGGCCTGGCCCTGGGGTTCAGGGGGGGGTCACCTCCCCTTGTCCCACACCCCTGACTCTCCGACATCCCACAGTTGGAGGACCAGCAGCGGCGGCGGCAGCAGCGAAGGCGGCGGCGAAGGCGGGAGCCTTTGGTGAGTTCCCAATGCCTCGGACACATCTCAGGGCACGGAGAAGCCTCGCACTGATGTCAGGGCTATGTGGCTCCACCACCTGCCCCAGCAGCCCCTGTCCTACCTCCTGGAGTGCTCTCCAAGCTCTCTACCCTGGCTTCTACAGCTTTTTGGGCAGTGATGAAGGGCTGACTGGTCCCTCGTGATGCAGCAGCCTGGCATGGGGGAGGGCACCCCCCGCACAGGGGGCAGGGCATCCCCCTAACACATGTTTTTTCCATAAGAGACACTGTTTTGCCATGCCAGATGCCAGCAGGATGTCGAGGGATGTGGTGTCTGTACTGAGCTGTTACTCCTTTGTGGAGGGATGCTCCTGGTGATGCAAATCTCCTCTTCTCCGTTTCCTCCTTGTCTGTTTTGAGGGAGAAAAATGGATAGCAAACCACTCACTGGAGCATCCAGCGAAAACGTGCCAGCCCTGGGCAGAGCTGGGATTTCCAGCCCCAGCCCTGGGGGTCTCCAAGCTCCTGGGTGGCAGGGTGGGCTCCAGACGCCTGAACTGGGTGTAGGGAGCTGGGAATTGCAGTCCTGGGTGCACTTATGTTCCCTGAGCAGCTGCTTTGTGAGGAGGGGGAGCCCACTACAAAGCCAGGTACCCCGGAATCTCCTGAGACCCTGGGACAGCCCAGTGGCAGAGAGGGGTGTTTTGGGGGAGTTTGACTGCTCTGCTTCCCTCCAGGTCCAGGGGCAGTGCCTGGAGTTGGTGGCGTCCCTGGCTTGGTCCCTGGCGTTGGAGCTGTCCCCGGACTGGTGCCTGGAGTTGGTGTCCCCGGGGTGGCAGGTGACTGTTCCCAGGAGCCCTGTCCCCACCACCTGGCTCTGCGGGGCCGTGGTGGCTGAGGGTCCCTCTCTGCTTGTCCCCAGGGGTGCCGTCGGCAGCAGCAGCAGCAAAGGCAGCAAAGTTCGGTACGTGCTGTGCGGAGCCCCCACGGCCCCCGGGACCCCTGAGCACCCTCTGTGCCCACCACACACAGGCTGTCCCCTGGGGATCACTCCTGAGGGAGGGTGGGATGTGCTCAGCCCAGCTCCAAGCTGCATCGTCCGGGCTTGGCTTCATGCCCAGGGTGGGACCTTCTCCCTCCCCAGGGTCTCTGGAGGCTGCTTTGTGGAAGGGATTGACGAGACCCCAACTCGTGTCTTTGCACTTGCTCTGAATTCTCGGGGTTTGTACCAAATCCATTTTCCAGCAGCAGAACTGACACAGGATCTGGTGCCCAAGGGCTCAGCCTCACTGTCAGGGTGGGCAGAGATCCCTGGCAGAGGGACCCCTGCCCAGGGTCACCCACCACCTTCCAAAGACCTGATGGAATCCAGAAAGTGCATCCAACTGGGTCTTGCCCAGCAGGCACAACCACCCCGTGGAGCTCCAGTAGGGACATGGCCAAGCAGGAGGGAGGCCGGGAGCTCAGGCACAGGGAGGAGGCAGAACTGGCCCTGAGGCTCCAGCCTTGTCTGGGGGTCCACGTGCTACTCCAAAAGGCAGAGTCAATGGTCACCTGGCCACGTCCCGGGACCTTCTCCATCATCGCTGTGGGAATGCCCAGGAGCAGTCATGCTCGATGGCAGCTCTCCTTTGAGGGTTAAACCACTGATGCCCATTTCATTCATTTTTCCTCCACATCTTACGGAAAAAACTAAATCCCACCATATGCCCAGGGAAGGATGGGATTTAGGGAGAACCTTGGCAGAGTGTGCTCTGTGCTGGGGTGCCAGGGCCCTGCTGAGCAGGGGACCACGTGGACAACCCCTCAGCCGTTCCAGAAGGGACCTGATGCTTGTCCCTGTGACCGCTGGGTCAGGGCTGTCAGTGCCCTGGGCAGCTCCCCAGTCTGACCAGTGCCTGGGCACTCAGCCCTTCCACAGAGCTGCTGGGGACCACCAGCCAATTCTCCTCCGTGGCCTGTTTGGCTGCAAGGCTTGATGTCCCCATGATGAGGACACCTTGAGCCCCCTGTGATGATGAGGATCATTGTGGTCCTCTGTTGTGGTGACTTCCCAGTGATCGCTGGAAGAGTCATGGAACCAATTCCTCCCTTGCCCCCCTGTGGTCTCTCCTGGACGAGGCCTGGGATGCTCTGCTCACCACGGCACCACGACAAGAGCAGAGCCATTGGAAGGTCCCACCTTTCAGCTGCTGCTCAGATGAGCTCTGACTGCTCCCCTCTTGCTCCCTGCAGGAGCTGGTGTTCCTGGTGTTGGTGTTCCTGGTGTTGGCGTTCCCGGCGTTGGCGTCGGTGGCGTCCCAGGCCTTGTGCCCGGAGTTGGTGTCCCCGGAGTTGGTGTCCCTGGATTGGTGCCTGGAGTTGGTGTCCCCGGGGTGGCAGGTGACTGTTCCCAGGAGCCCTGTCCCCACCACCCGGCTCTGCGGGGCCGTCGTGGCTGAAGGTCCCTCTCTGCTTGTCCCCAGGGGTGCCGTCGGCAGCAGCAGCAGCAAAGGCAGCTAAGTTTGGTACGTACGAGGGAACAGGGAGACCCCAACTCGTGTCTTTGCACTTGCTCTGAATTCTCGGGGTTTGTACCAAATCCATTTTCCAGCAGCAGAACTGACACAGGATCTGGTGCCCAAGGGCTCAGCCTCACTGCCAGGGTGGGTAGAGATCCCTGGCAGAGGGACCCCTGCCCAGGGTCACCCACCACCTTCCAAAGACCTGGTGGAATCCAGCAAGTGCATCCAACTGGGTCTTGCCCAACAGGCACAACCACCCCGTGGAGCTCCAGCAGGGACATGGCCAAGTAGGAGGGAGGCCGGGAGCTCAGGCACAGGGAGGAGGCAGAATCGGCCCTGAGGCTCCAGCCTTGTCTGGGGGTCCATGTGCTGCTCCAAAAGGCAGAGCCAATGGTCACCTGGCCACGTCCCAGGACCTTCTTCTCCATTGTCACTGCTGAGCCCTGGGAACCTTCAAGTGAAGCCATGCTTGATGACAACTCTCCTTTGAGGGCTAAACCTCTGCTGCCCACTTCTCCCATTTCTCCTATGTATTTTGTAATAAAAAAATCCCTCCAAATACTCAGGGAAGGATGGGATTCAGGGAGAACTTTGGCAGAGTGTGCTCTGTGCTGTGGTGCCCCTGCCCATCAGGGCACCTTTCGCAGTGGGTCCTTCCAGAAGTGACCTGACGCTTGTCCCTGTGGCCCTGGGTCAGGGCTGTAGTGCCCTGGGCAGCTCCCCAGTCTGACCAGTGGATGCTCTGCTCACCACGGCACCACGACAAGAGCAGAGCCATGACAAGGTCCCACCTTTCAGCTGCTGCTCAGATGAGCTCTGACTGCTCCCTCTTGCTCCCTGCAGGAGCTGGCGTTCCCGGCGTTGGCGTTCCCGGCGTTGGCGTTCCCGGTGTTGGCGTCGGTGGCGTCCCAGGCCTCGTGCCCGGAGTTGGTGTCCCCGGATTGGTGCCTGGAGTTGGTGTCCCCGGGGTGGCAGGTGACTGTTCCCAGGAGCCCTGTCCCCACCACCCGGCTCTGCGGGGCCGTGGTGGCTGAGGGTCCCTCTCTGCTTGTCCCCAGGGGTGCCGTCGGCAGCAGCAGCAGCAAAGGCAGCGAAGTTTGGTACGTACGAGGGAACAGGGAGACCCCAACTCGTGTCTTTGCACTTGCTCTGAATTCTTGGGGTTTGTACCAAATCCATTTTCCAGCAGCAGAACTGGGATGGGATGGGGTGTCCATGGGCTCAGCCTCACTGAGGGCAGAGATCCCTGGCAGAGGGACCCCTGCCCAGGGTCACCCACCACCTTCCAAAGACCTGGTGGAATCCAGCAAGTGCATCCAACTGGGTCTTGCAAGACGGGGGACCAATCCCTCCCTTGCCCCCCTGTCTCTCCTGGATGAGGCAGTGCAGTGTTTGTTCACCACGGCACCATGACAAGAGCAGAGCCATGACAAGGTCCCACCTTTCAGCTGCTGCTCAGATGAGCTCTGACTGCTCCCTCTTGTTCCCTGCAGGAGCTGGCGTTCCCGGCGTTGGCGTTCCCGGCGTTGGCGTTCCCGGTGTTGGCGTCGGTGGCGTCCCAGGCCTCGTGCCCGGAGTTGGTGTCCCCGGATTGGTGCCTGGAGTTGGTGTCCCCGGGGTGGCAGGTGACTGTTCCCAGGAGCCCTGTCCCCACCACCCGGCTCTGCGGGGCCGTGGTGGCTGAGGGTCCCTGTCTGCTTGTCCCCAGGGGTGCCGTCGGCAGCAGCAGCAGCAAAGGCAGCAAAGTTCGGTACGTGCTGTGCGGAGCCCCCACGGCCCCCGGGACCCCTGAGCACCCTCTGTGCCCGCCACACACAGGCTGTCCCCTGGGGATCACTCCTGAGGGAGGGTGGGATGTGCTCAGCCCAGCCCCCAGCTGCTCCATCTGTGCTTGGCTTCATCTCTGGGGCATTACCTTCTCCCCCTTCAGGAGGGTCTCTGGAAGCTGCTTCATGGAAGGGAACAATGAGATCCCAACTCATGCCTTTGGACTTTGTCTGAAATCATGAGTTTTGTATCAATTCCATTTTTCCAGCAGCAGACACAGGACTCTGAGACAAGATCTGGTATCCAAGGGCTGAGCCTGGCTGCCATTTGGGCAGAGATCCCTGGACCTTTCAACTGAGCAGCAATGAGCTCTGACTGCTCCCCTCTTCCTCCCTGCAGGAGCTGGTGTTCCCGGTGTTGGCGTTCCTGGCGTTGGCGTTCCCGGTGTTGGCGTCGGTGGTGTCCCAGGCCTTGTCCCCGGAGTTGGTGTCCCCGGATTGGTGCCCGGTGTTGGGGTCCCCGGGGTGGCAGGTGACTGTTCCCAGGAGCCCTGTCCCCACCACCCGGCTCTGTGGGGCCGTGGTGGCTGAAGGTCCCTCTCTGCTTGTCCCCAGGGGTGCCGTCGGCAGCAGCAGCAGCAAAGGCAGCGAAGTTTGGTACGTACGAGGGAACAGGGAGACCCCAACTCGTGTCTTTGCACTTGCTCTGAATTCTTGGGGTTAGGTTGTTTCCTGGCATCCAGCAGCAGAACTGGGATGGGATGGGGTGCCCATGGGCTCAGCCTCGCTTCCCAAGTGAGGGCAGAGCCTGCCCAGGGTCATCCACCACCTTCCAAAGACATGGTGGAATCCAGCAAGAGCATCCAACTGAGTCTTCCAAGGCAGGGGACCGATCCCCCGCTTGCCCCCTGTGGTCTCTCCTGGACGAGGCCTGGGATGCTCTGCTCACCACGGCACCACGACAAGAGCAGAGCCATGACAAGGTCCCACCTTTCAGCTGCTGCTCAGATGAGCTCTGACTGCTCCCCTCTTGCTCCCTGCAGGAGCTGGTGTTCCCGGCGTTGGTGTTCCCGGCGTTGGCGTTCCCGGTGTTGGCGTCGGTGGCGTCCCAGGCCTCGTGCCCGGAGTTGGTGTCCCCGGAGTTGGTGTCCCTGGATTGGTGCCTGGAGTTGGTGTCCCCGGGGTGGCAGGTGACTGTTCCCAGGAGCCCTGTCCCCACCACCCGGCTCTGTGGGGCCGTGGTGGCTGAGGGTCCCTGTCTGCTTGTCCCCAGGGGTGCCGTCGGCAGCAGCAGCAGCAAAGGCAGCGAAGTTTGGTACGTACGAGGGAACAGGGAGACCCCAACTCGTGTCTTTGCACTTGATGTTGGGGTTTGTACCAAGGTTGTTTCCTGGCAACAGACCTGACACAGGATGGGGTGCCCAGGGACTCAGCCTTGCTGCCATTTGGGCAGAGATCTCTGGCGGAGGGACCCTTGCCCAGGGTTACCCTTCACCTTCCAAAAACCTGGTGGGAATCACCAAGTGCATCCCACTGGGTCTTGCAAGACAGGGAACCGATCCTTCCCTTGCACTGCTTGGTCTGTTCTGGACAAGGCCATGGGATGTTCTCTTCACCATGGCATGATGACAAGAGCAGAGCCATGATGAGGCCTCACCTTTTCACCTGTTGCTGCAACAAGATCTAACTTCTCCCCTCTCGTTGCATGCAGGAGCTGGTGTTCCTGGCATCGCCGGCGTTCCCGGCGTTCCCGGCGTCCCCGGCGTCCCTGGTGTTCCCGGTGTCCCAGGCGTGCCTGGTGTGCCTGGAGTTCCCAGCGCAGTGCCCGGTGTGGGAGGTGAGCAGCTGGGCTGTCCCCAGCCGGTGGGGCGCCGCTGGCCGTGCCTGTCCCCTCACTGTCCCTCGTGTCCCCGCAGTGGGTGGCCCGGCAGCCGCAGCGGCCGCGGCGAAGGCGGCAGCGAAAGCTGCAGCGATCGGTGAGTCCCCACCAGCCCTTCCCTGGGGGGCAGGAGGGGTGTTTACCCATGGGGGAAGTGAGGGGCACCCCGGTGCTCTGGATGGGGGGGTGGGGTCAGTGGGACCCCTGCCGTGGAGCCTGCACGCTTTGGCCCCATCCCGGGACCTTTCTGTGGGAGCAGGACGCGTTCCCGGCGTCGGCGTTCCCGGAGTTGGCGTTCCTGGAGTCGGCGTGCCCGGTGTCGGTGTTCCTGGAGTCGGTGTGCCCGGAGTTGGTGTTCCTGGTGTGGGTGTGCCCGGTCTGGTGCCCAGTGGGGTCGGTATTCCAGGTGAGGCGGTGTCCGTGGGCACTCGGGTGTCCCCAGCGGTGCTGGCTGGGGGTGCCGGCGTGGCCACCACGGCCCATCGCTGCCCCTCTCCTCCCCTCTCCCCCAGGAGTTGGTCCTGCAGCCGCCAAAGCCGCCGCCAAAGCAGCCAAGTTCGGTAAGCCGGGATCTCTCTGGGGTTGTCCCCCCCGTCCTGTCTCCTGCTGCCCCCACCCTGGCTGGGGCTGAGGTCCAGCCCTGTATGGAGTCCCTGTGGGTTGGGGTGAGGGATGAGCTCTCCCCAGGGCTGTGGGTGGGATGAGGTTCTGGCTGTGTCAGGGCTGCTCTCCAGAGAGCTGGTCTGGATGGAGGGTCTGAGGTTCACCATCCAAACACCCTCTCTTCTACCCACCACCACCCATCTCAGTATCCATCTGTTCCCTTCCCTGTACATCCATCCACCCATCCATCTCACCGTCCATTCAACCACTCCACATCCATCCATCTCAACCATCCATCCCTGTCACCATCTGTTCAACCATTCATCCATTTCACCATCCGGCCGTTCATCAATCTCACTATCCATGAATTCAACCACTGACCATCCATCCATCTTCCCACGCCAGCCTGCCATGCCTTCTCAGCCTGCTCCTCCCACCCCTTCCTTCCCTGAGCTGAAGCCGCAATCCCCCAATTCCCTCTCTCCTTGCAGGAGCAGGTGGCCTTGTTCCCGGTGTAGGTGGCCTTGTTCCCGGTGTGGGTGGCCTGGCTCCTGGAGTGGGTGGCCTGGTCCCTGGTGTTGGAGGCATCCCAGGTGAGGAGGAGGGAGGTGGGTGGTGGTGGCAGCCTGGCCAGTGTGGGGACAGTCCTGGTGCAGGACAGGCGTGAGGAGAACCTCGGTGGTCTCCATCAACTCGTGGTTCCCCCTGGGGGGTGCAGACAAGGCTCTGCCCAGGTTTGCTGAGGGGACCCTCCAGGGGCGCTGAGACCCTCCTGCTGTCTCCGTGCAGGGGTTGGAGTTCCGGCCGCAGCAGCGAAAGCAGCAGCAAAGGCGGCGAAATTCGGTGAGTCGGCCAGAGGAACCCACCACTCACACCCAGGGGGCACCTGCAGTGGCACAGGCTGGTGCAGGGGACGCTGGGCAGCGGTGGGGGGGTACCCTGTGCCAAGCACATCACCCCATGGAAGAATGGGGATCTCGCAGGAGTCACCCTGTGCTGCCTCACCCTCTCTCCGCAGGAGCGGGGGTCGGAGGCGTGCCCGGGGTTGGCGTGCCCGGGGTTGGCGTGCCCGGGGTTGGCGTGCCCGGGTTGGTGCCAGGTGTGGGAGTACCCGGAGTTGGTGTCCTCCCCGGGGCAGGTACGTGCTTTGTCACACCCCGCCTGGGGCCCTGCTTGGGGACAGCGGTGGCTGGGAACGCTGAAAGCCACCCGGCCAGGCAGAGGGGTGGCGGGGGGCGTGCAGGCGGGACGGGGGATGGTGGCGCGTGGGAGGGGTGCAGGGGTGACCGTCCCAACTGTGGTGTCCTCCTTCACTTGGCAGGCATCCCCCAAGTAGGTGCTAAACCTCCCAAATTCGGTAAGTATCTCTACCACCCTGCCACCTCAGGCTGTCCCCAGGCGCCCTCCTCGCGTGGCCATCGGGGTGCTGCCTTTTTTTGTGTCCCCTGCGTGTCCCCCCTGTGCCCCGGTGGCCCAGGCACGGGAGGTGGTGTGCTGTCACCCGTGAGTGCAAAGTGCCACCTCTACCCCCTGTCCTGGGCACGCTGGGGACGATTTTCTCCTGCGTGTGTCATGGGTGCTGGGGACACCCAGGATGGGTGCCAGGGCCACCTGGCTGGGAGTGCTCCGAGCTGGGGGTGCCGGGTTGCAGGGGGACAGGCGTTAATATTCCCTCTCTGGCAGGTGTGCCCGGGGTTGGAGTGCCAGGAGTTGGTGGCCTCCCAGGTAAGTGCTGGTAGGAGCCGAGCCCGAGCGGTGGGGACGTGGAGGCAGAGGGATGCTCCCCCAGGGGGATGTGGGCAGCAGGATGCTTTCCCAGAGGGATGCAGGTGGAGGGATGCTCCCCCAGAGGGAGCTCCCCATGGGCATGGAGGGAGTGGGGCTGCCCAAGGAAGGATGGGCACACTTGGGGCTGGACAACGAGTGGACCAGACAATGCTTGTCCTCACTGATGCTCATCCATCGTAGGTGGCCTTGGACTTGGTGGCCTCGGAGTCGGTGGGCTCGGTGTTGGTGAGTGATGCTGGCCCTGGCACTGGGGCTCCCAGGGCTGGGCTGCAGGGAGTGGCAGCTGTGTGCCAGCAGAGTGCCCAGAAGGAAAGGGGTCTATGGGATGAAGGGGATGCAGGGTCACTTTTGTCCCCTCCTGGTCCCCTGGCACAGTCCCAGCCCACACTGTCACCCTGTGCCTGCCACCTGCCCTGCTGTCAGGGCGTGATCCATTGCTGAGCAGGGACTGAGGGCCATAACACTGGTGTTGCCTGTGCCGTGGGAACAGGGGACAGTCCCATACCATGTCCCCGTCATGTGGAGCTGCAGGTCCCTCCTGGGGACCCTCTGGGCCCGTAGAAGGGTCTGGCTGCAGCCCTGGGGGCAGCGAGTCGGGGCAAAGGCTGTGCTGCTGCCCCTCTCTGACACAGGACTCTTATATCCAGGAGCTGCTGGGAAACCTCCCAAGGCAGGTAAGGAGCAGCCAGAGGGGCTGGAAGGGTGACTCCAGTCCCTGTCCCCATCCCTGTCCCCATCCCACGCTCCCCACCCTCACTGGGGCTCTCCCATTGCAGGTTTTGGTGCTGGTCTAGGTGAGTGCTGTGGTCTGGGGCTGGGGTGGGAGCATGTCCCCCACCACGCCACACTTGTCCCCACTTGCCGTCCCCACCCTGCTGCCACTCCCTGCTGAGCACTGGGAAGCCAGATGGGAGCCATGGCAGGGACAGGGGCTTTTGCCATGGCTTCTGTCCCTGCACTGAGCAAGTGAACGCAGCCGGGGTGTCCCCAGCCCAGGCTGGGGTGGCACTGCTGTCACTGGCTGTCACTGGCTGTCGCTTTGTCCCCAGGCGTTGGAGTTCCCGGCTTCGGCGTGTCACCGATATTTCCAGGTACCCCCCCCAGCACAAAGCCCGGGCACATCCCGCTGCCTGCCCGGCTCCCGGGGATAGGCAAAGCCCGCGGAGCACGGGGACGCGGCCACGGCCTGGGGAGGGACCTCGGGGGCTCTGCTCAGCCGGGGGGGCTCCAAGGGGGGGCGCAGGGCAGAGCGATGTGGGCGCCCAGCGGGTGCTGAGGGCTTCGCTCTCCTTCCAGGTGGGGTCGGCGGCCAGCTGGGATTTGGTGGTGAGTGTCCACCCCTACATCGCGGGGCGTTTTTGGGGCGGGAGGCTGCACATCCTCCCTGCACCCCGCAGCCGCGGGGGCGGGGGGTCCCGCTCACCCTGCTCCGCCTTCCCCCTGCAGGGAAGCCCCCCAAGACCTACGGAGGAGCCCTCGGTGCCCTGGGCTTTAGAGGTGAGCGCTGATGCTGCGACCGGCTCCTGCACCCCCTGCCCTTCTCCCACACCCCCCCAGGGGTCTGGGGGTGCAGGGGGGTCTCACCCCGTGCCCCCCCCCCCCCCCCCGGGGGGGGGGGGGGGGGGCGCCGGGGGGAATCG
>VXAY01007073.1:5477-36550 GCA_013399855.1 Oxyruncus cristatus
TCTGAGACTATCACACTATTGTGACTCACTCTTTTTTTGTCTAAATAAATCCAAAGAGTTTTTTCAACTAAGGTAAGTCCTGAGTCTTTAAACTTTATGCAAAATTGGCAGTACTTACTTACACAGAGAAAAAACCTGAAGCTAAATTTATGAAAGAAGTATTTGTTAAATTTAATTTTACATACATCACTGTAAATGATGAAACACAAAACAGAACAAATGTCTCCTTACTCATTCATTATGATCACTTCTTAATTCAGTTGGAAATAATAAACACACTTTCTAGGGCATCTTGGCAGGAAAATTAAATTCTGCCTGTGCAGCTGGACATAGTTTGAGCCAAGGGAAAAGAACCACAGTTTGCTCGGAGCTGAAACTAAGTAGTAAAAAGTGAAAGTAAATTCTAAGCATAACACCAAGGTATTGGATTACTTGGATGTCTATTTCTTGTTTGGTTGGTTGGTTAGTTGGTTGGCTGGTTGCTTTTTTTTCCCTAGGTATCTAACCTCTAACATGACTTCTTTGGAAGAACAGAGCTTGTTAACCCGCTAAGTTTGTATGTCCTTCTCTGGAAAACTTCTGCTGCTTGGGAGGAGAGCCAGCAACCAGAGTGACATGGTTATCATGCACTGCTATAATACACAGTCACCATTAGGATGGGGCTCTGTGTTTCTTGAGAGGAAAGGTGAAGGGTGTCCATAATAAGACATCTTCACAGAGGGCAGGAGGGTTGTGGCACGATGTGCCCTGGTTTAAAAGCAGCAAGGGCTCTCTCTAGTTTGTGTTTTCTGCTGTGATAGCAGTTCTTTCATACAATGGAAGACAAAACCATTTAGATAGACATGTCAGTCTCTGAACTAAGGAAGATCCTTGTAATCTTAAAGGGAAGAAAGAGGATGCCTCCATTGCTGTTTTCCACATGCAAAGATGAGATCTAGGAGAGCTGTGATCATGAAAGCGGCACTGGTTGAGCTTCCCACTCTACATTTATTTCCCTACCTCTTAGTAAATGCATGTGGCTTTAAACTTAACAATAATCTATGCAAAGTTAAATATTTATGAAAAAGTTTCACTTTTAAGATATCATCTGCACTTTTATCATGCATGTTTATGTTAGATAAGAGGAAATATCTTTCCACTCAAATGGAAAAGCATCAACATTCTATTTCCTGTAAAGAGATTAAATTACTTCTCTTAAATACAATATGCAGGAAGTTTCCAAAAGCTTCAAGATCTCTTAAACAATCACCTTTCTGACACAGCTGCCAACCCTCTTTTGAATTTAAAAGAAGTAGCTCCACTGTTTTCTGGAGCATCTAATCTCTGCTAGATGAATTCCATGGAGATACATTTCAGTAGTTTAATCTCTATGTCATTGGATTTCTTGAAAAAATAAATGAGAGACTTCTGTATCAGCACTGAGGTCTTAGATTCTGACCTTCTTTATTTCTAATTAAGACAAAAAAATAAAAGCACTAGACTTAGAATTTAGGTCCCTAAATATACACCCAACACTTGCAGAAGTATTTTGCTTTAGAAAAAGATATTCCAAATTTTAGGAATTATTACATGGTATATACTGTACTGCTCCTGATATTAAAAACACTCACAAGACAAAAGTTGAAGGTTTGACTGATTGAGCACTGGTAATAATAATTTCAATGAAAACATTTATAAAGTTAATCATACAAATAAATGTTTGTATGACAAGATATATTGTTAAAATAATTTTCATAAATGCCTTTATCATGTCTCCATTGAGATTCCACTTCTGGGTCGTATATAGAAAGAAAAAATGAGGGGGAATTGGAACCTATTGTCGTTTCCATTTTGTGAACACTAGAGTAGAGGGAGCAAAGAAAATATGAAACAGAATAGTGTACTCACCCTTTATAAAAAAAAATTATCACAGAAAATAAAAATGGAATGACAAATGGGGACTGCACTGCAACAATTTTATACTGGGCCTTAGATTAAATTCTGATTACAAGTAATAGTCACTTCTAAATAATAGTTATGTCTTATTTTACATAAACGCCTGCTGAAAACTCATTGGAAACAGATATTTTGCATTAATTCCTTTACAGGGAGGTGTATGTTTGTCTATTTAGTTAAATTTAAGAAAAGAATAAAGTGTACATACTTCCAAAAACTACATTAAAAAACCCCCATGAACTCAAAACACAAAAGCAAAATTCATTTATACCCTGTCCCAGTTATTACTCAGAATATAGGATAAATCACAGTCTCTCACTGTTCACATGATCTACATACAGCTATATTTTTAGCAAAAAAATATTGAAAGATGAGTACAAGAAAATACTGTTGATTCAGCTCAAAACAATAATAATTATTAGTTCTCTCTAAGATAGTCTTGAGGTAATAACCATAATAGGACTTCTATTCAGTAAAAGTAGGATATCTCTTTACAGATGAGGACCCAGAGGGGAAATACAGATGTTCAAAAAACTGTTTGATTCATGTAGTTCTGTGACTTAGAATACCAGCCTGAGATTCTCATGACAATTTTACAGACAAAATAGTAAACAATTTTCTTCTACACCAACTGAAGAATTCCAAGTAATAACTTCTTCATCTCCAGCAAGCGTTCATTTGACTGCCAGTGCCAGTTTAACAGTCTGTGAATACAGAATTTTTTGCTACATCATTTGTATTACTAGCAAAATATTTAACTTATATTTGTAATTGTTCCCACAAGAAAATTTCGGAATACATTCATCTGGATTTTCCAGGGGTTTTGATCTCTTGACACAGATGACAGTAATATCATCTAAAATTCGGTGAAGTGGTGTTCACCTGCTCTCATACAGATGCAGATATTATTGCACTCTTTGTGGTAAAACAGCTTTTGTTTAAAATCCTCTAATGAGCCATTGAGGAAAGGATATGACTAATATTTGAAATTCAGTTCATATGACCTTGACAGACAGCCAATACAGATCACTAGAGAGGAGCACACAATGAAACAGATATGGAAAAAAAAAAAAAGAATCCTTTTAAACATATCCTATTGAGAGCAAGTTTTTCTCTTCATCATTCATTCACAATGAAAATGGATTGAGATGAGTTTCCATATCCTCGCATATGGACCAGTGTATTCACCAAACGCCCATTTTATCTAACACAGCATCTTAAGGGGATCAAGATGGATCTACTGGAAAGACTTTGGTGTATATTCACCCACAAGTCCAAGAAGTTAAAGAAATGAACATCTGAAAAGGGCATATGTGTTTCAATATCCTCTTGAGTGAAGCTCTGCTTTTTCCAGCTAAACATCCTATAATAGGTCACTGGAATGCTTCTGGCATGAGGTTATAATGGCCAGAGGACCCTTCTCTAACTCTCCACAACTGGAACCTAAATTACTTAACACTTTCTTCAATGGATTCCATTGTAAGGCAATAAAATGTGCTAAGGGGAACCAAGGAGCAATACTGGAACAAATCTGATTTCAGTTTCCACCCAATGTTTAATTGCTTCGGTGTCTGAAGTCTCTGACCATTTAATCTTTGAGGCACTAATAATGTGCCCAAATGATCGGTTACAAGTTTTTAAAAAATTGCCTTGTGTACATGCATTAGGAGCTCTTGGTAGACTGCAGCAGGAAGGAGTTGCTATAGAAACAAAACCTTAACCCACTCCACTCACTGATGGTTATAAAGAGATACAATGGTCCCCAAATAACTACTACTGATCCACATGATATTCGAAAATTGCTAGGTTTTTGCTCTCAAAATTCTCACTTGCAGTGCCAGGGAACCTCCCTCTCCTTCCCTGCACCCTAGCCTCTCACCTTTGCATTCAAACTTTCCCAGATGGAACTTTGAGTATCTACTTGCCTGTGTTATTTTGTTCTGTTATGTGAAAACAGCTGAATTCAGCAGTGATCTGCACAATATGAAGAACTCAAAAAGATTAAATAAAATCAGTTTCATCAGAAAAACCTGTGCCACCAACTGGCAAAATAATTTGGGAACATCACGTTGGAGTAATACTTGGAAGAAATGAACCTTTTTTTTCATGTAGCTTTTTCTACCTGATTCAGACTACCTGAAAACTGGTATTGATACACTTCACCTACTTTTCAGAATTTGTCTCCTTAACCTGGTAGGTGATTAAATGTGTCCTTTCAGCCATTCCTTATTCATCTTTTAATAGCTCCAACATTTAATCACCTGTGAGTGAATAAAGTACATGCACAGTACAATTAATCTCCTTTCTCAATTGTAATTCAGTTTGAGATGACAATCTCTGAAGAAAACTCAAAAGTTAAATCTACCCAGGACTAAAATTAAATCCAAGACATACTGGGGAGACTACCACAGTCTAACCTTAAACCATTCATTCAGGAGGTAGAAGGCTTGGCTTCTAGACTATCCTCAGTCTGGAGAGAGGTTTAAACCGAAGAGAACATAATGGCCATTTTCTCCCATTGAGACTGTTTCCTGCTCTACCAAAAAAAAAAAAAAAAAAGTAGTAATGTAATTGAAGCAGAATAATTAGGGAACTTATCTAGAATACATTATCACAACTGGATTGTCTTCCAAGGGCATTGAAACAAAGGTGAGACTTAAGGAGTATGTTTCTCTGCAGATGTTAGATATCTGCTTTCCTCTGCTGACTAAGATTGCAGATGGTTCTTTTAGACTACCTGGGTTAGTGCCTTTCTCCCTTCTAGATATGAGCATCTACAGTGTCTTTTGGGCTAGATATCTAATGCATTAAAAATTCCAAATTCCAGATTAATTTCCTTCTTTATAAAATTCTCAATCTTGTAAGTAGAAGGAATGTATTTATTTTTTGGTCCATAAATGCTTGTGAATTATCCTCCCTGTCAGAATTTTCCATTTAACTGATTACCCTGGTTTCGACTGGGATAAAGTTACTTTTCTTCCTAGTAGCTGGTAGAGGGTGGTGTGTTTGATTTAGGATGAAAATAAGGTTGATAACACACTGATGTTTTAGTTGTTGTTAATCAGTGTTTACACCAAGTCAAGGACTTTTCAGCTTCTCACACCACCCCACCCCACCAATGAGTAGACTGGGGAGCACAAGAAGCTGGAAGGAGACATAGCCAGAACAACTGACCCAAGCTGGCCAGAGGGATATTCCATACCATATGATTTTATGCTCGGTTTGTAAAGTAGTGGAAGAGCTGAATGGGGTTTGTTGCTTGGGAACTGCTTGGGCAGTTCACTGCCAAGTTCAGTGGGTGGGTTGTGAGTAATTATTGTTCATCATTTGTTTTTTATATTTTTGAATTATCATTATTCCTTCCTCTTCTGTATATAAATATATATATTTATATATTTATATATAATAAAGTAAGATATGCTCAGGTATCCCACAAAAATGCCAAGGCAATGGAAAGAATTCAAAAAGGTTTACTTTGAAGGCAAGAACACTAAAAAACTTACAAGCAAAAGATCTGCACCAGCTGCAGAAAAGTCTGGGCCTGAAAAAGTCACACCTCCTGATCTCTTCCTCAGGCTTTTATTATCGCTGGCTCCTCTGCTCTCCCTCGGGGCCACAGTGGCCCTATAGCATGTCTGTAAGCATTATCTCTCTCCTCATATATCAGAGAGAGAGGCTGAAAACTTCTCCAGTATGCAGGAGGAGAGAGCATCGAAACTACCTTTGAAAAAGGTTTTCATTTTAGGCAGAAAAGCCTTCCTAAGCAAAAACAAGTTCTAACTCCTCATTACAAATTCTTCTGAAAGGGTACCATCCCTACATACATATATATGTATATAGCATGCCGTAGTATACATATAGGATAATATATAGTCCATTATATTTATGGTATTCTTTTCTATTTTATATACATATATAGTGTGCTGTGAAAACCAAAACATAACAAAGCAAAAAACCCCTGTCAAAAAGTCTGTGACTGTGTCCTGGTTCTGGCCAGCATAGGGTTAACTTTTTACAATTGCCAGGAGTGGGCATGGCTGGGGCCCAGAGGTTATTCTGTGCCACCCATGTCACTGCCAGAGGAAAGGAGTCTCTTCTGGGAAGAAGGGGTTCCTTAGAGTCAAGCAAGCTTGGTGGAGAGAGCGGTGGGGAATGTCGGTCCCAAGCTGAAGCAGTTGGGTTGACATGTCTGCAGTCAGATCGAGCTCTACCATGAGCATTTTTGCATGTGAATCACCCTCTCTCCTCATACAGTGTGAGTGCACATTCCCCTCTTCTCTCTCATGTTGCCGTGGGTTTATTCTGGACCGATTTTTTTCAAATCTTATACATAATTTCTATAAGATGAGAGAAGTTTTATACAGACAAAAGAGACTTCCCCCCCGGGGGAATAATATTAAATTTATTACTTACAGGATAAAAACTAAGGAATAATATATACAACAATTCTAACTAGGTAAAATTATGAAGAAAATTCTATGTATTTACAAAATTATCCCTCCCCCCTGTACCAGCCCAGGAGGAAAAAAGTCTCTTCTCTACTTTCAGGGTTACAGTTCCTCTAAATCAAATTTTCAGTACTTGAAAGTTTTCTTCTATTACCTCTAGGGCAACAGCTCTGATTGACCGTAGCTGGAAATTTCTCTCTCTCTTTTCCTCTGCTGCACGTCGAGCTCAGGACTGTCCCTGCTCCTCCCTGCCAGGCCAGGACCGGAGGCTGGGGGGTACTCGGGCCCTGTGAGGTCCTCCATGGACTGCAAGGGGACAACTTGCTGCACCATGATCTTCACCACTGTTACAGGGGATAATGGCATCAAGTCCATCCCCTGTTTCTTGTGGAGTCCCTTCTCACGGGAGACAGCCTTGGATGAGCTTCTCTAACGTGAGTCTACCCTCAGACAACAGTTCTTCCATACTCTGCTGTCCTTTAGGGTCACAAATGAATTACACCAGCATAAATCCCTCACTGGGATCACAAGTCCTACCTGGGACACTTGCTCCAGTGTAGGTTTCTCTCTCCAAANCCTGGGACACTTGCTCCAGCATAGGTTTCTCTCTCCAAGGGCCACAGATCTCCAGCAAGACTCTGTTTCATTTTAGGCCTCCCACGGAGTTACAGCTTCCTCCATGCACTCCTCTGCTCCGGCACAGGCTCCTTCATGAGCTGCAGGAGGGTCTCCTCACTCCAAATAATCTTCCACAGGTGGCAGGGGTTTTAGTTTATAAGTCTTTTCCCCTGCTGGAGGGGGAGAGGGGAGTCCCCTCGGGCTCTCCTCCCCGCTCCTGCTACACTGACCTTGGAGGCTACATTGCTGTCTCTTGTTCTTCTCCGCTCTCCTCTGGGCTGGAATTTCTTCTGTGCAACAGGCTTCTTTTCCTTTTTCTTAAATATGTCATTCACAGAGGCTTTACTAAAACTTGTGACTGGCTTTGCTCCAGAAATCTACCTTGAACTAACAATTTTTCAACTCGGGGCGGGGGGGCTGGTAAACCAACGACACACGTTGAGTCATTGCTTACTTAGTCACCCTAAGAAGTGGTCAACACCACATTTGAAAGTAATGACTGTTTTAGAAATTCTCACAGTGAAGTTGTTGGCTTTCTGATGTTCTCTATATTTGCTTGGGGGGAACTAGTATTTTTCTACAGATTAGCCATTCCTATGGCAATTAAAAATGTCTGTCTTTTCCTTGTCTTTTTGTTTTATGCTTCTTACAATTTAAAGAGATACCTTTGAAACATGTCACATTTTACTCCATACACCAAATTTATAATAAGAATATTAATAAAGAAACAAACAAACAACCCCCCCCCAGCCATCTAAAGAAAGAGTTTCTTCTCACTTTGGCTTTGCCACTGCTTAGACCCAAAAAATGAACATGTCTAGAAATTAATTGTTTATAGGATGAGAACCATAAATTTAAGATAGTTATTATTTCAGCTCTGGGATGCTATGGGTACAGGGACTTGAAGTTAAGTGATACTGTGACTGTGCAATGTACTTGACTGTGTATGATCTCTAAAGTAGTAATACTGTTAAGTAGCCTGACGGGTTCTGAGTTTAATCAGAAATAGAAAAGATTTTTTTTAAAAAAAACAAAACTACATTGCTTAGTTTTAGACTACTAAAAATATTCTGTGCAATATACCAAATGAAAAAAAAAAGTCAGTTATTATGTGTGTAATCATTACATGATTTTGAAGGTTAATTGGTAATAAAATCTGAAATGTCCAAGCTGTTACAGTCACAACTATTATATAATTTTAGAATAAAGATCACATAACTATTGAACTATAACAGACCTCCCCGTTTTTATGAAATATGTCTCAGGAGCTCTGTTAATCTCTTCTGGGCCATCTGTCCTATTTGAATCAGAGAAGATAGAGACTTTTGGGATCAGGGAGAAAGTAAGGCAGTGCATTCTGGGACATATCTAACTTAGGTAGAAATATCCAGGAGGGGCTGTTAAATAAGGATCATTGAACAGGGCACATGAATGACTAGAAGTCTGGCTATAAGACTCCTAAAAGTGCAATTCTTTACACAGAATTTTACCACAGCTTGCTGAAGTTAGTAAGAGAAAGAAAAAAATTACAGTGGTTGAAGTTTGGATTCTCCAGACTTTATTAGAAATTAATTCTCTCATCTTCACGATATTTCTCTCCTGCTCATTGTGGCTTTTGTCTTATAAAGGAGAAAAAAATTATTTTCATGTAAGTAAATGCTGAAAAATGGCAATATAATTTAATGAGACTGTTGGTATAATTGTTGCACCTCTGCCAGAGAAAGAGTGCTTCTCTTTTTTTTAACCTGATTTTTTCCTTTTTTTTTAATTTGGTTTGGTTTGGTCTGGTTTGGTTTTTTTTTTGTTTTGTTTTGTTGGGGTTTTTTTGTTTGTTTTTGTTTGCTTCGTTGGTTGGTTTGGTTTGGTTGTTTGTTTGTTTTTTACTGCAAGGTGTGTTCATGGTATATAAAAACTTAAACAGCCACTAAAGAAAGCATCAATATTTAATAAACCACAGAATTCTGATAATGAAATTTACTAAAGTCTAGCAATCGTGGGCATTTCTTATTGCCTTAGTAGAACAAGCTGTTAGAACTTCAGCCACCTCCAGAAGCAGATGACAGAAAAGCTCCAGTGAGCTCATCTCCTGATCAGTGTTGCCCCTTGGTGCTATGCCAGATCCATGCTGTCTTCAGTGGTAATCCTCACACTCTTTCTGTCTCTACTGCCAGAATGGTTCGCTGTTGGTTTATCAGTGTACCCCTGGGAAGAAGTACACAGAGATTTCTCTTTAATTGGGACTATGCATTTTGAAAGAGCTAGAGATATTTTAATGGCCTCCTAGATGTCAGTAGGGAACCACATTTTTTATCGGGTTCAGCTGTTCAACAATGAACAACCTTTTCAGAGCCTGTCAGTGACAGTGAGTTTAGACTGCTGTATGTGCATTTGCTTCTCTTTGAATGCTTCATCTCTCTGCAAGCAATATTGTCCAACAAGGGAAAAGGACTTTTTATTAGTTCAACTGTAAACATCAAAAGTTGGCTCTCATCTTTTCCTCTTCAACTTAGTACAAATAACCAACTAGTCAAAGAGCAAGAACTGCCTTAAACACAATACAAAAGAATCAGAATAGCCAAAGGAGTAAAAAGTCTGAACTACAGATGTGGCTCCCTGTTAAAAACATTGTTATGTTAAGCCACTGGGTTGACTACACTAAAATTACATACTGAACCTTGCTTTTAAGCACATCATTTCAGAGGCTGAATTTCAGACTTCAGCTTTCCTAATCTCTGAAACCTCTATGTACAACATATTTAAAATATTATTTTGAATTTAATTTGTTGAAAGCTCTACTGGTTTTATTATGTGACTTGGAATACAGTGCAATGCCATAAACAGTATTTAAGTATATTTGGTTAAAAATAATTCACATAGACAAACATATTCAAAACTACCAGATATACTGATAGCACAGCTCTCAATATAATATTCCTGAAACATCATCTCAGTAGTATAAGCAGAAAAGAAGGACATTTTTGGTGTGTAAAGACATGGTGTTTTATGCAAACATAGGTATATTTGGGTTTTGCTTTTAGAACTGAACACTGTCAAACTAATAAGTGCATGTAATGGTAAGATTCCCACTGATGAGAGGCCACTTTGAATAGAAGAAAAAAAATCCAAATTCTGAGAAGCCCTAGATATTTTAAGTTACTGTGTCTTGTTGAGGTGCCATGTATAAGCTAAACCAGTGTAACAGACCCATCAGGTACTCTCATGTCATGGTTAGTGTGAAGTAAAAATTCCCCAAAGAAAGCAAGTTTGGGGTTTTACTTATTTTATTTCTTTTAAATTACTTGTTTTATTTCTCATTTGCAATAGGTTAGATATCCACATGAACTCAGTTAAAGCACCTATCTAACATGTGATAAGTCAACTATATATGTCTTAATCTGTGTATCCTGTGCTAATATGAAGGTAAGAATTATTTACATTCTCATGTTTTAAGTGGTTTTACAGAGGTACACTTGCCATTTCTTAATTTATTCATATAATATTTATTCTCTTTTGCAATTATGACTGTGACTTTGCTTTTCCTATGACCTCACCATCTGGAAAGCTGATAGGATTACCACTGGATCGGAGACCAGCCCTGACTCTGACACCAAGAATGCCATTAGAAGGAGAAGGGAAAATAGAAGGGACATACTTTATCTAATGCAATAATTCAATGTCAGATAGGAGCTGAGGGCCCCTCATGCCAGAGATGTCTCCCTGGGGTGAGGAACCCTCTACCCACATTCATTCCCGCTAAGCTACAGTGTCCTAGGCAATCTCCTGAGATATCAGTCAAGTATCTGGACCCAGATATCACTTGGTGATTCTGTTTCTGTCTGTGCTTGCTCTAATAAATCTGGTAATTAACTTAGAGATTAAAGGAGGCTATAGTATATTCTAAGGTCAAAAGAGACTGGATGACAGTGTTGATGGCTGAGCTTTCAGATCTCCTGAAAACCATCAGTGCACCTACTTCACCTAAGGCTTATTTAAAGATGATCTGTCAGCAGTTGAGAACTAAAATGAATTTTCCATGGGTATTAGCCTGCTTTGAATGCATGCACATTCCTCAGGTCACTACTGGTGGCATGTCACCAGCAGTTGTCAGTTCTCATGCTCATGGACTTCTGGTCACCAGGCAGGAAAGAAAGTGTCAGCCCTATTTAAGATAAGGATGACCAGATTACTAAACACAAGTGTCATGGAATAATATTTTTATTTGTTAAAATTTCATGATCTTATCATATTCTTGGCATCTTCTGGAGTAACTGGAGAAGAATGTGTTTTGTCAAGGACTATTGCACAGCATGCTATTCTATTTGGAGGCTATAATGACTTCTGGAGGACTGCAGATAGTAGTATGATAAGTCAACAGTAGGCAAGGGATAGATATTCCCAAGGACATGAGATTATCTCAACAAGCGTGTCCATATAGATTTATTGCCTGATGGACTCACTTAGTCAGTTTCCAGATGATGACAACTTGCACTGAGATTAGGTATTTGGAAGAGATATGCTCTACTGCCCTGCCTTGGTCAGCCCATTATGGAGAGGATGAACAGGCCCTTGCCCAGAGGAAGGCTGGCTAACCTCTGCTGCTTGTGACGTACCTGAAGGCTTCACTCCTCCAAGTGTGTGCAGACTGTACCCAGAAGCAGAGGGGGACACAGTTTGAAGGCCAGTCTTTCAGTGTGTCTCCAGCCATAACGAAGAACACACACTGGATTCAGCAAGGCTTCCAACCCTTTATGAGCTTCCTACAGCTACTGGTAGGGTCGGTGTGATGCTAGTGGTTCTGCAGCATTGTGTGAGCTGAGAAGGGCTGAGCATTTCTACCAGCAAAGGACTGTAGGAACACGACGTAGTGTGTAAGAAAAGCCAGATGTAAACATTTAAGCCCAAATGCCTTAAAACATTCTTTCAACTGTTTTTAGATTGCAGTGTACCTGTGACTAGAAAGCCATTTTTTTGTGGCACATACACATACTGTTTCCATAGCATTCAGAATAAGGTCCCCATGTAATTAAAATACTTTAATACTTTCATGGATTCTGGCTATATTAGAGATATTTAAGAGCCTTATAGCTAATGATTATTTTAAGTAATATTTCAAGGATTAGGTAAAAAAGAGCTTGTGTCTGTGTTCTCTTTTGGCTTGAAAGTCTGTCCTAGCATGAAAAATAGGTTGTGTTCATTCCTACGGAAAACAACCTCAATCCTTGCTTAGAGGAATAAAGTAATGCAACTAAAAAAGGTCATAATTTCCCCAGCTTGTGCGGAAAAAACATAGAACACAACTATTCTGCGTTTGTATGCAAAAAAACCCCAAACCAAAATGGTAGCAAAGACAGCAACATATCCACCCTTTCTACTGCACAAAGAGATCCAGAGAGCAACATAAAGCTCTGAGCTTCCCCAGAACTTCCTCCTGGCTCTTTTTTTACCCTCCCTTAAAGTGTGACACTTATAAAATTATTTCAGTGGATCTCTGTCTGTCACAAGCCCTTGTGATTCTTCCTCAGTGCTGAGGAATGATTAAAATCACCCCAGGGGAGTTAAAGCTGCAGTGCAAGAACTGTGTGATTACTCTGCACTCCAAAGTATTTTAAACTAAGTGTGTAACAGATAGAATAACTAGTCTGTAAGTGTAACTACATTGTCCCAAATCAAGAGAATGTACATTTCAGTTGTGCTACAAAGGGGAAGCTAAATTATGCACTGTACTAATTCTTACGAAGTCTTTTTGACATGCATGAGAATCAGCCAAAGTTATCAGACTATATTAGACATTATATGTCAGATATCACAAAGTGTCAGATGCCCATGATTCCCTCTATGCACAATATTCTTCAACAACAAGAGATCTAATTTCACCAGTTCTGCTGTCTGCAGTGAATTTTTTTCACACAGCTCTAGATGGCAGTGCTGATAAACAGCTAGTATGTTCAGCAGGGATAGATTTTACTTGGTGAACTGCTACAATTGATATGGAGTCTTAACCTTTCCTCCACTTACCCTGTTTCCCACTCTACCACCTGCAGCCCTATAAACAGAAAAGACTTGCATGATGGAAGCCATCTGTACAGTAACTCATCTCATCAGAGTGCTGAAGAGCTGTTCTGCTCAAGTGTTATCAATGTCTTCCAACTCACTGTGTATTTTTCTTATTGCTAAAAACAATCCCAAGAATTCTCTTTGGCAGATTAGTAAGGAATTCAAGCAGCAGATGTTCAAATCACTTTTTATTTTTTGCATATTGAATCTCCATAAGGATACCAAGATCTGTTTCTTGGTATTTACGCTAAGTGTAGCAGTTCAATTATTTCTGCTCTATAGAAAGAAACTGTGATAAAAGGAAATGACTGTGAAAATATTATCTGAAAACCCATGTACATTTTTTAAAAATTATGTTTAGCCACCCTGGGAAATGCCACAAACAACATGCACTGACTTTTATGCCTATGCTCTCCCCACAAAGAATAAACATCAAGTCATAGGCAATACCTGAACACTTGTTTACAGGTTACAGCGGCACAAACTTCCTTCAATCAAAACTCTCCCTAATGTACTACAAATAGAAATGTCTCCCTGACATTCCTCAGTATAAATTCAGCATAAAAAGTTGTCCCCTGAAGATATGACTGAAGCTGTCTGATGGGATAAAATCTACTGGGTTAGTTGAACTGCAAATCTTTTTCATAACATATTTGTCCTCTGTATATCGAGGCATACTTACAGACTTGTCATTATAATTTATAGAATCATAGAATCACAGAATATGCTGAGTTGGAAGTGACTCATCAGGATCATTGAGTCCAACTCCCAGCCCTATGCAGGACACCCCAAGAATCACACCATGAGCCTAAGAACGTTGTCCAAACAATTCTTTAACTCTGTCAGGCTTGGTGCTGTGACCATTTCCCTGGGGAGCCTGTTCCAGAGCCTAACCACCCTCCGGGTGAAAAACCTTTTCCTGATATCTAATCTAAACCTCCCCTGACACAGCTTCATACCATTCCCTTGGATCCTGTCACTGTTCATGAGAGTGAAGAGATTGGTACCTGCCCCTCCTGTTCCCCTCTCGAGGATGTTGGAGTTGCCAATGAGGTCTCCCCTCAGTCTCCTCTTCTTCACACTGAACAGACCAAGTGTCCTCAGCAGCTCCTCATAAGGCTTCCCCTCCAAACCCTTCACCATCCTCATGGCCCTCCTTCGTACAGACTCCAGTAGCTTAATGCCTTTTTTATATTGTGGTTCCCAAAACTGCACGTGGCACTCAAGGTGAGGCCACACCAGTGCAAAGTAGACTGGGACAATCACCTCCTTTGACGGGCTGGCAATGAATGTGCTTCAGGACATGGTTGACAGTCCTGGCAGCCAGGGCACTGCTGACTCATGTTCAGCTTACCATCAGCTAGCACCCCCAGGTCAATTTCTGCAGTGCTACTTTCCAGCCTCTTGTTCCCTGGTCTATACACACAACCAGCATTGCCCTATCCCAGGTGCAGAATCCGGCACTTGCCTTTGTTAAACTTCATATGACTGATGGTTGCCCAACTCTCTAGTTTGTCAAGGTCTCTCTGCAGGGCCTTTCTTCCCCTGAGGGAGTCATTAGTGTTGTTGGCAAACTTACTTAGTGTTCCTTTGAGTTCTGCATCTAGGTTGTTAATGGACCTGTTGAAGAGAACTGGGCTGTGGATGGAGCCTTGTAGAACCTCAGCAGTGACAGGACTGATGTAACCCCATTTACTGTAGCTCTTTGTGCCCCACCTGTGAGCCAGTTGCTCACCCATCATGTAACACGGTTATCCAGTGGTATGCTGGACATTTTGTCCAGGATACTGTGAGACACACTACCAAAAGCTTTGCTGAAGTCCAAATAGATAGCAACTGCTTGCCTTCCTAGATGAACTAGGTGGGTTACCCTGTCACAGAAGGAAATGAAGTTTGACAGTCAGGACTTTACCCTCATGAAGCCATGCTGGCTTTGACCTATCACTGCTTTGTCATCCAGGTGTTTTTCAACACCTCCCAGAATAATATTTTCTGTGATTTTACTGGGAGTTCCCTAGCTATTCCTATAGTTTAGGAGTAAGAACCTTCCAGGAACCACTACCAATGTGCAATTTGCATTTAAAAAACTTATTTTGGAGGCAGTGAAATTATACAAGCATACCCACATATTTTTCTGTGCCAGCTAGCTTCAGCACTCCAATATATTCTTGGACAGGTTTAATTTGCTCGTACAGAAATAACCTAAATTTTCAATGGTCTACTTCTCCAAAGAAATACATCATTGCTTTCAGGCGATGTGATTATGAACAGACTTAGGTTCTGCAGTTACAGAATCCAGACAAAAAAAAAAAAACAAACAAACTATAAAGGAAGACATTTGAACACATGCATGTGAAGCTGATGAATGGTCTGAAAGGACATTTTATCCAGGTGGGAGTTGGTCTCTTCTCCCAGGAAACAAATGACATGGCAGGAGGAAATGGCCTCCAGTTACATCAGGGGAGGTTTACATTAGACACTAGGAAAAAATTCTTCACTGAAAGGGTGGTCAGGCATTATAACAGTCTTCCTAAGGAAATGGTAGAATTGCCATCCATGGAACAGTTCAAAAGGCATGCGGATGTGGCTCTTGGGGATATAGTGTAACAGTGAACGTGGTGGTACGCAGTTAACAGCTGAACTCAATGACCTTAGATGTCTTTTCCAAATTAGATGGTTTTATGATTCTATGATTCTTTGTTTAATACCATGTAATTCTAAGGAAGTCTTACTGAAACATGAGGAATATTTGAGATTTTACCAAGAAAGCTTCATATTTATCACACCAATCAAGATTATATCAATCAAAAAGATTATATTCCTTGAGCACAGTACTCCACAGAAAGATGTCTATATGTGGTGAAAGTTTTTAAATTGGAAATCGTCGATGTCTATGACACGATGGTAGATGAAACACATAATCCTCATTTACCTTGATTTATTAGCATTAAAATTGCCATAAAATTAACAATAAAAAAAAAAAAAAACAAACTGTAGAAATCATTTTATTCTTCACAATGTTTAAGGCCTTTAAGGAAATTTTCCAACATAACTGAAAATCATTGTAGCTGTTCTCTATTGCCCTGTAGAGTTAATCTATAGCTCCATCACCATATCAAGGAATAGAAGAACATAATTTGGCAGATGCACCTCAAATCCTACCAGATCCTTATGCTGCAGAGCCTTCTCAGTTAAATGCTATTTAGCCAAGTTTGTGATCATATTTCTTGAAGGGAATTATTCTATAGCATGTCACTAGTCCCATACCAAGTTGCTTGATAACCATGTGTAATGATGACTACAAATGTAGGTACTCTTTTAACCTTATCTACTAAAGAGAAAAGCATAGATGCAGATCTTGAGAATACAAGAATAGACCTTATTGCAACATGAAATCTGCATATTCTACTCCTAAGTAGTGCAAAGAAACTGGTACATAATACAAGATTGCAATGTGTAGCTATATCCCAGCCTGCTGGTAGTATTATCAGTAGATAAAAGTCACAGTTTCTTCTGTCATGGTCAACTCATAAAAGTGATCTTACATGTGTTTTATCACTATTGACTAGAAAGCTAATACATTTTTTTAATAACTATTCAAAGCTATTCCTAACTAAAGAACACACATTTCCTATCTGAAGAAAAGAAGGATATTGCTTTCTCTCTCTCAGGATATTCCTGCAGTCAGTTCCTGCAGTCGATCAACTTGTAATGTTTTTTTAAATTTAAAACATTGTAGATATCCATCATTTTTCATGATAATTCTGATGGGAAGTCTTCTGATAGTCAATAAGGACTGAAAAGAAGCTATTCCAGTTTTGGAAATGTCATGCCTAAAATACTGTTTTAAAATAAAATATTTCTAATAGATATCCTACACTTCGACAGATTGCAGTCATGCTTTAAGATTATTCTTCTGCTCATAAGATAAGTTTGGAAAAGCTTTGGAAAACCTTGACTTTCAGTATAAAGATAAAAACCCACATCAGACTGCTGCAAATATCCACACATACACAAGAGGATGCCTTGAAAAGATTTTTAATTTTTGTTTCAATCACTATATGAATGACTCTTCCTGGTTAGTATCTAGTCATTGGGAATAGAAACAAGTAGCTGTTTCAGACAACCACAGTAAGATTATTCTCAAGCTAGATTTCATTAATAAGGCACAAAATTCCTCTTAGACACATACAAATCTAACTAAAGGATACTATACCATGTGTTTGTTTTTCTGAAATGGGCATAACAGAAGGCCACGTTAAATATCTTAAATTGTTAAAATCTTATCAATTCTATTGGCAGCTTTTTTAATGATTTCGTAGTCTTACTTTATCAGCTAAAGATTTTCTTAAATCAAGTTAAAATTTTTGGTTAGAGAGAATGCTCATTCCTTCTTATTCTGCCCTTGTTGGCTAATGAGAATAATTGGTCCCCATCCACTTATAACATTCCTTTATGTATTTCTAGGCAGTTATCATTGCTCCCCAGTGGTCATTATGTTTGGGTATTGAACATCTGCTCAAGAGTTTATTGATGTTGTAGATAGTATTATATCTACTGGGAGTAATATTGCACATTGCACTATGTAGCCATTCTGGGAGCCTTACCTGCTGGAAGGTCACTCAGTAGTAAATCAGAAGCACCTACAAAATGCACAGTCCTTCGCATAAACACAGGGAAATTCACATTTTGACGAACTAAGTTTTTGCAAAGCAAGAGGAAAGATTTGTTAAAATCACATAAAATTGTGAAAATTATTAAAAAAAACAAAACAAAACAAGGATTTTCTGTATCTATGTTTGATCAGATATTTTCATGGTGCCTCAAAGTACCATAGATAGAGATTTGTTTATTCCCAGACATTTTTTTCTGAATTCCTATGAGGTCTTGACATTTCTATAGTACCTTCCATGCTTGAGAAGAAAATATTGCAAGCATGACAGGTGTTGACAAGCAAAACATTCATTAGTCAAGCATAGTATTAATTATAAAGTTTGTGTCCTTTGTTTTGATCCCTACTTTGTCTCAGGGTACCTTTTAGGTAAGAAACACTTGCTTTTAAAGTCTGCAGTAAAAAAACACAGGAAGTTTTGGACTAGATTATAAAAAATAGAAGGTGAATTCAAGGTAAGAGAACATCCTGATCTACAGATCATTTATCTTTTATTTAATTATTAATGCCAGCTACACCATCATGCTTAAATCCTCCACAGATAGGAAGTAATTAAGTTAAAAATTATATATAATAACTCAATCAGTGAGATTTTTTAAGTGGGAAAACAGAGAATGAAACCAAAAGGAAATAGGCCTTTGGTTTCCTGAAGTTTAAATGAAAGACGTATTCACACAGATGCAAATACTATCACACTTTAAGAGTTTTGTATTTTCTGTTATAATAATCACTATATCTGCCAGCACATAATGACTTTTCAGTCACTCTGCACTTACATTTTTTTCCTATTTTTCCTTAGTCCCCAACATGTTCTGTGAACACTGTAATGACCGGACAATTCCCTTAAGGAGGCAGGGAGGCAGGTAGGCAGGCAGGAAGGGGAGAAGAAGGAAGGAAGGAAGCAAGGAAGGAAGAAAGAAAGAGAGAAAGAGAGAAAGAGAGAAAGAAAGAGAGATAGAAAGAGAGAAAGAGAGAGAGATAGAAAGAGATAGAGATAGAAAGAGAGAGAGAAAGAGAGAAAGAAAGGAAGAGAGAAAGAGAGAAAGAGAGAAAGAAAGAGAGAATGAAAGAAAGAGAGAAAGAGAGAAAGAAAGAGAGAAAGAGAGAAAGAAAGAGAGAAAGAAAGAAAGAAAGAAAGAAAGAAAGAAAGAAAGAAAGAAAGAAAGAAAGAAAGAAAGAAAGAAAGAAAGAAAGAAAGAAAAAAAAAAAAAAAGAAAGAAAGAGAGAAAGAAAGAAAGAAAGAAAGAAAGAAAGAAAGAAAGAAAAAAAGAAAGAAAGAAAGAAAGAAAGAAAGAAAGAAAGAAAGAAAGAAAGAAAGAAAAAGAAAGAAAAGAAAGAGAAAGCAAAAGAAAAGTAAGTGCTGAATACTGTTGTACTATGTTTGTGTACTGATAGAGCAGTGTGGTGGTATCTTACTCTATGTAAAAACTCCTGACAGATTAGCAGCCAAAATGCTGAGAGCCTTCCAATTTGAAGGCATGGGGTGGGCCAACTGGCACAGTATTTATGAAAGGGACATTTATACTATGAACATTGCTAAGCTGAATGAGTAAAAGAAAGACAAGCAAAGTGTTATTGAAGCAAAGCCTAGAAAAAGAGCATCATAGAGACAGGAACAATGGAGGGCTGCTTTCAGAATGGGATCATGAAAGCCTGAAGCCCTTTGGCAAAGCTGGCAGGTGGACCCATGCTGCTGCAGATCACAGCAGCAGGACAAGCCATTAGGATACTATACATAGTTGGCAAGGTTGTTAGAATCCAGTTGGAGTAGATTAGAAGACCTGCAGAGAAAGGATTAGCAGCTATGAGCATAGTTTACACAGCAGGAAAGTGAACTGAAAATCCACAGTCCACTAGCACCTGCCCTTGTGCTTTTTTCCCCCTTGTTGCCAGACTATCACGAAATTAATTTTTTTAAAGTTTCATTTGGATATGTCAGTCTAGAATATATTTTCTACTCTATTCTCAGGGGATTGAGAGTATTGTCTCTGTAGTGAGTAAGGGTGTCTATCTTCCACCACCTCTAGTATGTCTTTTATTTTCAAGACAAATCTTGGAGTCATCGAGACCATTTAAGCCTCTATGGAAATACTATAAACAGGAAACTATGTGCACGTAGAGGTGAGAGCTCTATATGCTATTTTTGACTAGTTTCTCATAGATATGCTAGAAATCCAGCATGTATGCCTAGAGATCTTCTGGAATGTGATGAGAATTCACAATGAGTTTCATCAAAGTCCCATGCCCATGTTTTGGCATGTATTCTAACACTTGATTACTTGACGATTTAAGCTACAGAAATTTCCAGTTTTCTGCTGTTTGGCTAACCTTCTACCGAGGTTTCAAATTTGAGGGTCAGGCAGGTCCTCTGCGCTACTACCTCACCAAGGGGTCTGACCTTCTTCGGAGTGAAGCTGAAGTTTGCAGCATAATCCTGCTCCATTTTTGTTGATCTTTATTGTCCCTATATGGAAATAGAGAGAATAGCTGGAAGAAAATAAATCTAATGAGAAAGCTCTCCTCCAGTGCTGTGGGACAGAAAGTAGGAATGTGAGAAAACGAGACGTCCTATCTTGTACACAGTGTTTCTGTTTAAATTCTAAGGCGAAGCACTCACTTCAATGCATGTATCAAATCAGAATCAAACTGGCATAAATCAATTTTATTTATTTATTTATTTTATCTAGCAGGTGTCACACAGATAAACCAGCACAGCTAGTTACATGATTGATTTTATCAAGCTAATGATGTTTATATCGACTGTATTTCATAAGGCATATGGACTGGCTTTCGCTTATGATTCAGTTCATATAGTAACAGGTCAGCTCTGAAGTAAATGAATAAGAACCCGTGTGTGTTCAAAGAAATGTTATTTTTACCCTCACTTTTCCATTTGCTCTGAATAATGATTGAGGACTTCCATAACTATATATAAACCTTGCTGATGCAGACCTTTATCTTGGATCTTTTCATTAGAGTTATGTTAGTGAACTCTTGCATCTGGCAAAACTAAAATTACAGAGGCATACTTTCCCATTTCACTACTTGTAAGTAAAACATAAGTTATTCTAAAAGATTCAGGTGAGCTCCTGCAAATATCACTGTCTTCATATTCTGATATATTTTAACCTTTTTTGTTGTGGCTGAATCTCATCATTCCATAAAATTACTGATTATGTAGTCTGATCTGAGTGGAGGGGGTGCTGAAAAATCAGAGAAAATGGCAAAACATTCTGAAATATTCAGTTATTTTACTCCACTCCCTAAAACTCCTTCATATAAAACTCCTGTTCTTTTTTTATGCTTTGGTAATGTTTTTATTTTTTTTTTTAGTTTATAGTTGTCTCTTCTTGGTATGATTTCTCTCTTAGTGACATAGTTCAGCCTCAGTAAATTAGAACTTGTCCAAATCATCCTTCCTGTGTTACTATAGACAATATAATCATTTTACTTAGAATCTAAATGGCAGCTTCAACATGGATATCTTGAGGTCCTTATGCTCATACTATCTCAGTCTTAGGATTATTTTCTACATATTTTTGTAAATGGAATGAGAGGATTTTTTACACTTTTCCAAGTAACTCTGCTAAACCAAACTGCTTTCAGTTTGGATAATTTTTATACCCTTTTTTTTCCCTACTAATTCAAAATGTTGCAAACCTATTTTCCCACTCCTTCTCTTTTATATTCCTCCAAAACCCCCTTTCTTTTTGCATTATGCTCTGTAGAAACCTGGTTAATTTTGTTTCAAAGAATGTCCCAGCACTACATCTCATCTGTTATTTGCCACTGAGAAATTGAAATTTACTTTGAATCCACAATGCTGTGCCCAGCCTCAGCTGTTACATATCCAAAGAAAACACAATGACACTTGTTCCTGGATTTTAGTCCCACCTGGGAAGGGACTCTCAATAAACTTCTGATAAACTACATCACTACCATTTTTTACCTTTCTGAGAACTTTTGCTTGCTTGCATATCAACAAGAGACTTAGCACTGGTAATACACCGAAAAGAGTTATGGTGACCAGTGTTGTCCCCTTGTTCTGTTCTTACTCCCTTCTATTTGACTCTGCTCTCTTTTGTCTTATCGTTAAATAATAAGTTGTTATTGACAATTATAATTGTTATTGTTATTGAATTTTTGTTGGTACAGCACCTTACACATGAGGGCTTGTGAAATTAGGGCTCCTAATTGCTAACTATAATTCTGATAATTATATTAGTATTTGCAAGAATATGATGGTATCCCCTTGTGTTTATCAAGCTGTACCATCATTTGATGAGATTTAACAGTTTTATCTTATTTCACTTTCTTACACCAAAGAAGGATGAACTATAAATGGGAGCTGCATGATGAACTCAGTTTAGATTTAATTAGAAACAGAAGTTAAAAGGCAAGACCAGGCAGGAGTAAGCTGCCAGTGAAGGTTGAGGCTGCTATAAGCCCGATAAGGAAGAAAGTGTGGGGTTTAAAATTGACATTGCTGGTAGGGTGGCCATGGGTTTTGGTAGTGACAAACTGTAGTTACAGATTCCAGGAGCCCCTGATGAAAAGCTGTTCTCATTCCCTAGTGCTTTATGGGAACGCTGCAGCCTCTTGGAATATTTTTCAAGTAGAAAGCCATCATCATGACAACACTGGAAAAAGAAGGGCAAAAAAATTTCTTTCTGGTAGGGAAATAAAGACATCTTAAGCTTGACTTCAAAAGCTCTCTACAGCAAACAGTAACTGTGGAGATACCGTTTCATCTTTGCCTCTGGGATATTATTAAGCCTTTCTAGTAGCTCTAACTGCAGGAGAAGGGATTACAGAAGATGCTGCTGTGTAGCTGCCTGACATACAAATATCTGGAAAAGCACAGATCACGTTTTTGTACAAGGGCCACTTATTAGACAGCACTGAAAGCTTAACCTAGAATGAATAGCACACCACACTGCTAGCTGCACACAAACAAAAAACACACAAGACCCTCATGATTCATGCTGTCCTTTTAAGCGCTTTGGGAGAATATTCCGGCTCCTGGCTTCCCTTTTGTCATGGCTGCATGTACAGAGATTGGTGCTAATTGATGCTGTGCCGCTTTGGTACAGAGAGCCATGCCATGCCATTCACCCTGCTTCAGTTCAGGCTGTGTCAGCATTTCCATGACAAATCCTTACTTTCAAGGGTTTACAGCTTAATCGGAGCAAAACCCGCAATTGTCTGAAACTCCACACACTATTCCTGTATTTAAGGCTTTGAGCACAAGAGCCATAAATACAGAGAAAGAAATGATTTCAGGCGCTTCTATTTCCTTCAGGTTGTTGTTTTGGCCTGGTAATGGCTTTGTATTTCAAAATTGAATGTTTGGAGTCAAGGTCCTTATTGTGAGTTAATTGTTACATTTAATGGCGAAAAATATTCAAAAGAACCATGGATTTTTAGTGCTTTTCAACAAATCACCGAGGATTTTGCAGGATTAGCTTAGTAAATCAAGGATTGGAAAAGAAGTTACAAAGTGGCAAGAGTCAGTTTGGAAACCGTTGTGCTCAAATCAAGTCCAGTTTTACTTTGTTAATTATGTGAGACTGTATTAGACTGAACTGCCGTGCTTTCTAGGCACACATAGAAATGAGTCTTTGGCAACGAGTAGCACGTGACGCCCTCAGTTACACCCTGTCAAATCTCAAACACTTCCACTGAAAGACAGATTTTGTTTTTTAAAGATCAACATGAAAAAGAAAAGTCGCCTCCTCTAAATACTGATGAGAAACAGTGTGACGTTATAAAGCTGGAGAGCTGTCATGATCACAGGACAGTCACTGCAATAAATAGCCTTTAGGGCAGCAGTAGCAAGTGGTTCCCTGCCAAGGGTGATGAAGAGCTGTGTGTTTCAGCATGACCTGGTAAAATCAGGCAGGTGAATAATTGTTTTCAGGTATGGATATTTTTCCATATCTGTAAGTCAAGTGCTGATGCTGTCATTTTTATTTTTAAGGAGCTGCTCCCTGCCTTTTGAAATGCTCATAAAAAAACTATCACTATCAACTTCAGGGAAACAAACTTTTCTTTCATCCCAGATGCAATCCTTATGCTGAGGGCTTATATGGCCATCAGATCTCAGCTATTTAATTCTATGACTAAAGACATTACTCTGTCTGCACTTAGATCATCTTTCAATCTTGCAGGATTCACACAATACCTTTCTCACTTTTCTTCTGTAAAAATTGTGTGAGTTCAGACACACTCAGAGTATGTTTATGACAGACTTGATACCTCATGTAAATATAAACCTTTAGAGAAATATTTTAAATTATGATTCAAGTTATTTTTATTATTTCAAATAATGGTATATAACAATGAATGTTGTGAATCCATCTCATACAGGTGACTATAAAATCTACATCATACTTCAATTATTTTCCATATGCGAACAATATCACATTATTTATTTTAGAAGAAATAATTGATGAAAATATCATTAATATTTAGATTTTGAAAAGAAAATCAGATTAAGTGTGAAAGTCACTTATATAACTGAAAAAAGCATAAGTAACCTGGTAATGGAATTCTGGAATGAACCTGTGTTTAGAAATGAAAACATTTCTATAAATAACTTTTTGCAAATCAGGTCCAAACTTTCACTTTGAAGAATTTACTATTAGCTTTACTGTGTTCCCTCAAATGGGGCTTTTAATAACAGAGCACTTTGATGAATAATATATATGAAATAGAAATTAATAAACAATCTTAGATGAAGTGAAGTAGTACAGAAAAAATATTCTTCAATTAATTAAGCTGTATCTTTCATGTGACAATGAAATAAATGTGAGATCAAACAAAAGATATAAGGAAGAGAGTGTTGCTCTTGCAAGATAGTGGCCCATATATCTCCCAGGCAACTAGCCGTAAGACAAGAGGGCATGGCCTTAAGCTGTGCCAGGGGAGGTTTAGGTTAGATATCAGAAAGAAATTCTTTACAGAGAGAGTAATCAGCCATTGGAATGGGCTGCCCAGGGAAGTGGTGGATTCTCCATCCCTGGAGGTTTTCAAGACGAGGCTGGACGTGGCACTTAATGCCATAGTCTAGTAACTATAGTGGGGTTGGATCAAGGGTTGGACTTGATGATCTCCGAGGTCCTTTCCAACCCGTCTGATTCTATGATTCTATGATATGGTCCTTTTGCTTGTCTTAACTTTCTAATTCTGTGTAAAAATTAAATGGCTGACATCATATGAAGTGGAATTTGAGATGTTGCCATGCTATGAAACTGCTGTTTTTACATGTATTTATCATTGAATTCTCTCTTTCTTGTTTGGTGGATACGGCAAGGCACATTCCTAGGGTTTAGTACCATCAGAATACAGCAAACTGAAAAAAATCTTTGATAGTTTTAAAAGTGAGAAAATTACCAAGAAACTCAAAATAAGCAAACTAAAAATTAGTTTAAACTATTTAGAATTAAACTAGAGTACTGATGAGATTCAGAGAAGGAATGGCACAAGTGGTAACACAGTTCTGTGACACAGCACCACCTCTCCAGCAGCTCTTGGAAGGCAGTAGTTTCTTACTTGGGTATGATGTCCACATCGGGGCTGCCAGAATGGGTAATTGCATGATCTGCCAATTTTAGCAATCTGAAATTCTGGGGTTTCTGGGGCCAAGACTTGTTTGTACGTTGTTCCATATTTTTGAGAACCAACTAGGTTCATGTTGACTATTGATAGCCCGGATATGTCATAAATGGAAAACTGCAAATCATCTTAGGATGCTTTCATCAGCCCAAATTTTTCTTTCTCCTTTGTTCTCCTTCTTTCTTCTATATGCTCATCGACATATTTAATACTTTATGTAGATATATTTGCAATCAACAGCTTTTATTTGTCCTTTCCAGGTGGGAATGCCTTCAAAGCAGACAAATTTTAGTTATTGACATCATATCAGAGATAACTGAGTAAACCTGAATACTCTTGTTACACAAGATGTCAATCCAGAAACCTAGTGGTCCTCTCTGACTTTAAAGTCTATGAATCTGTAAATAATTGCAATAATAGCTTGAAGATCTCATAACACTTGTAAGAAAATTGGGGTACTTTAAATACAAAATACTTGCAAAGACAAGGAAAAGTCCTTTAGGCGTATAGCCAAGCTAGCACATTGTATAAAATTAATTTTCATGCCTGTGCTTTCGACAAGAAATATGCCTCTACGTAGAAGTTGCATGAAAAGGATAATTTCCTTTACAACAGCATGTGCTGAAAAAAGGAAACTTGTATAAACACTTTAGGTACAAATATAATCTCTATTTTTCTCCTTTGAGAAACTGAAATACATTTTAAATTACCTGGTGTAAATTATGTAGCATGTTATGATGAAAAATCCAGCATTTTAAAATCAATGTGATATTAGATTGTGTAATAGGGTAAAGTACTGTCTGAATAGTTGAAGTTGCTGAATTATATTTAATAAATTTCAGAGAAAACGTAGAATTTATATCAAATACATATCTTAAGTTGGGCATAAAAGTCAAACAGCTAAAATTTTTTACTTATATAAATATGATAGTTTGCATTTTTCTTTGTCAAACTGGGTAAGCAAATTGACAAATAAAATGCAAACGAACATATATCTTAAGAGTTTGAAATCCTGAATACATCTATTATTTAAAAAAAACTCATTTCCTTTAAATCATATTTTACTTAGGATTACCTAATCAGTAAAAGTAAACAAAATCTATAATAAAACTGACTGTGGTATACTATATTCCTAATATTAGACAAGCTAAGAATATAAATAGACATTCTACATATGTAAATTTCTTGATAATTTGCAATACAGTGTATATTAACTGTATTAACAGTATTCTCTTCAAAATAGATGTAAAATGTTTATCTGATTTTCTTAAAAGTAATAGATTCTTTTCTAATATAAGCTTTAAGTACTTTATCTAGTCAGACATCTTATGCTTTAAAAATGGCAAGGGTACTTGGAATTACAAAGATTTTTTTTTTTCAAACTAATACAATTTGTGAATGCTTGAATTAAAGTTTTAAGTTTATTTTACAATGTGGAAATCCAATCTCTACAAGTTATATTGCTAGTAATTCTGTAAAATTATCAAATTTTCTTAGTTTGCACATGTCAGTTATTTTAGTGTTCTGATGAGGAAATTTATATGTGGCTTAAATATTTCATTTTAAATTTTAAAGATTAAAAAAGTTATAATATGTAAATAAAAAATAAAGAACACATAAACCAATAAAACAGTACTTATGGTGTTGATTTCTTCAGTATAAAATAGTATTTATTGTTCAGAATTTGTAACAGAAAAAATCAATGTGGAGATTAACATACTCTTAATATTTTATGTATGGCTGAAACACATAAAGACAATGCCTGTTTAGTATGCTGCCCTTCTGTCTTTGAAAACTGACCTGCCTGTATACTTTTAAAGAATAATTACTTACTTCTTAATACCCTAAGAGGAAAATTCAGAATGAGAAAGCCTCTCTGAAAAGATTCCTGAAAAGCTAGCTGTCTGTAGAATGGAAAGAGTGAGAATAACGTCAGAAAAACTCCTAGTTCACTGATGAATTGTTAAAAATCAATTTTAATTTTAGTAACAAATACGGGGTGGGGGGGAACTAAAGATTAAATGCAAAGAGAAATCATTCGGTGAAATAATCTGTGCAGCAAACAAAGTAAAAGGAAACATGGAAGTGACCTTTCATAAATTGTAATAAATAGCCTTCATTTTACTCATGTACCACAATACAAAGATTTTTTTATAACATATATTTAAAATTATGGCTCTCTGTGTCAGTGGTCTATTCAAGTAAGAGCAGCTGATATGCCAACAGCCGTGGTCACGTCACGCCAAGCCAGAGGAACAGACACAGTGTCTTTTGGGGGCACTGGTGGAAACAAGACTGTCAGCAATATTTCCTATGCAGCTTTTTAAAAAGCTGCAGCATGTAGTTCTAGCACAGCTCTGCAGCAATGAATAGCCTTTTAAGTGAGGAAAATGGTACAATATCATGATAATCAAAGCCCTTGAACAGGAGGTAGAAGCAGTGGGAAGGAGATGGAGCAAAGATTTAAGCAGCCTGCAGTGTTATGCTCTGCCCCCAGGTATCTTCTGTAGCATCTATCAGAAACTAAAAAGTTGTTCAACACTGTCAGACTTGCTGAGTGCATCAGTAGTGAGGGTGGAACCTGCGTAGCAATGGAAACACTTTAAAAACATTTGTGTCAAAGGAAAACAAGAATATGGCAGATGTATAAAATATTCAGGTTTGTGCATTAGTGCTAAATATAAATCTCCATTTTTGAAGACAAGAAGAAAGGCTCATAATCTACACATACATTGAAAAAGCGTTGGAGGCATAACTTTGGATAATGAGAAATAGAAAGAGAGGGGAAGAGAGAGAGAAATTTGCCCCCTAGTACTGAGAAAGTGCCTCCGGCACAAATACTCCAGAGTGCGTCACATCTCTACCAAAGACAAAACTAGAGGAAGAACTGTCCCAGATAGGGATAGCCCCGTGGGCACAAGCTGATCATGAGCACTGCTAACAGCTTCTCTCTGTACTGAGGCAGTTAGCTTGCAGGCATGGTGCGTGCAACTGGTGGTTTCCAACAGGCACACTGGAGCATCTGTGAAAGAATTTGAAGTTCAAGATAATCTAGTATTATGATAATGTTTTGTTTCTCATAACTGTTTCCATCCTTCTATCCAATCTGCTACTCAAGGTGGGTCTGTGTGAACCTGACGACTGATCCTGAGTTATCCCCGGAAGTAGTGGGGAAGTCTAGGTAAAATGGTGTACACAAACCTTCTCTTGAAAGATTTCCATTTCAAGAAAAGGTATGCAGGAGCTGCAGCTTCTGTTGGGAGAAACACTGCAATACTGACAGCCAGTGTCTTAGAAGAAGTCCTGTCTGACAAGCACCAATCACTGCAACACCTGTAAAGAGAGTAGCGCAATTCTGGGCAAGCCTTGAAGCCGCTCCTGATTTTCTCTGGCAGATCATATCAGCTTTATCAACCAAACTGAGTATTTCAGATGATAGAGCAAAATATGCATTTTCCCAGAGAGTCATGTCTGCCGTTGCACAACACTGGTGAGCACAAGCCCCTCTTTGCAGGTTGCAATAATGACTCCTGGGTATCTCAGGATTAGATGGCTTTGTACCAGTGATTTTGCATGAGAACAGCTTTTGTACCGCAGAAACCCTGTGTATAGTTGTCCTCAAAGGAGATGTATTTACCTTATCTTGTGTAGGAGTATCATATAAAGGAACTCTGACAGTATGAGACTGAGTACTGATTTATCACAAGACTATAAAAATTCTTTAAACTCAGGTAACACTGTGATGCAGGAGAAAAGGGTGAATTAGTAAATGAGGAGTTTTATCTGCACAGTAGTAGTACAATACCTGTGCAGTGCCATACGTACCATGTGTCGTTCAAAAAATGCCAATCAAAAGAGGGCATAAAGCCTTTTAAAATTATTTTTCCATATATGAAATTGATGCACAAGTGCATTTTATTTGTTAATAAACTCATGGTAGTGACAGTGACATCTGGAAAAGGTAGTGAGAAGGATTCTGACAAATCTCCAATGAAAACAAAGACATTTAAGAGTATGAACTCACTTTGACACAAATTACGTACAACTTTGCAAGTGTCAAAATGAAAAAATATGCATGAAAATTTGCAAGTTCAAAAATAATGTGAAAATGGGGTATATGTATAATTTGGGGAAACAGAGCTTTCCTTTATACAAAAGTTATATATAAGGTTTCATGTTGAATATAAGCATAGTTGCTACATTTTTTAACCATTTATATTTCTGAATTCCTTTTTTTCTGAGGAGGGAATTTAATTGAAAATTCTTAGGAAGTTGCTATGGACAACAATTGAATTCCTGAAGACTGGCATGAAAAGTGCCAAAATTAAATTCAGATCATGAGATTATTAGCCCTAACTCTCAGTAACATTTTCACATCTTTATTAAAAAGAAATACCAAATGAGTTAGTCTGTAAGAAAGGATGTAAATTTGAACAGAGCAATTTCTAAAGATGAAGCTGTATGGTGTGCAGTAATCGTTCAAATACATTTTGTCTCCACCTCAGAAATAAGCACTCTTTCTGTTGATTTTCAGTTTGTCGTTGTTGTTGTTGTTGCTGTTTGCAAATTTACTTCCATCCAAAGCTCCAAACTACTCATTTCTTCTTGTTTTTTTTTGTTTCCTCCCCTTTTCCTTCACTGCTGACATGAATACAGCTGTTCAATCCCTCTGAGTCATTTTGAAACCTGTGAGAGACTGTTGCAAGTAATATCCTCCCTGATCATAACAATTTGATGTAGAGTCATTTCCTGTGCAGATCTAAAGAGGAAAGTAAATTGGAGTTTTTTTTCAACTGGGAAGAAAACAGCAGTGCCAAATACCTGAAGCCATCGAAGACCTGATTTCAAAGATTATTTTAGGATTTAGGACCCATGACACTTGCCTCATTTAGGATGCTACTGGTTATTGCCTACCAGATGTAGTTGCACTCCTTTCTAGCTGGTAGGAAGGTATCACAGAGTTAGGAAAGGCTAAAGCTGAAGTTAGTGTTGAAATGGTAAAAGCAGTGCTAAAGACCGTTAAAAGAAAATGTGTGTCTCCAGTTCAGAGATGTTTCAAGGTAACAGAGACTTTTAACCAGTTTTGGAAATAGGCTTATACTCATTATTTCCTGTACTAGTCTCTTTTTAATCCTGCAGTATAGTTTAGCAATTTAAGAATAGTGCCGCAAAGGTAATACTTTTATCTTTAAGTAAATTGATGGTTCAAATATATTATTTTTTTTCTGTTAGTCTCTGTATTTTGATAGTACATACAGTATGCACCTGCCCCCTAAGTTATTGTATCTCTCTGTACTAGGCAATATGTTGTGTACATTCAGATGTAACAAACAAGGAGATCTTGTTCTAGGGGGCACACTGTAAAAAATGACAACAGAAATGGGCAACAAACAGAACAGTAAAACTGAGGTATCGTGTGTTGGAAGACATTCAGAATGAATGTCAACTGCTTTATGACATTTGGCATGCTTTTAACATCCTTTTAAGGATTGGAAAATACAGATAAAAATGTGCTAAGAGTTTTCTGGTACTGATAGAAAATCACAGCTCAAGCCCTAACATCAACACTCAGGAAACTTGCCCAACTTTGTTTTATCAGCTAAGCAAATTGGGAAAAAATGGGGTAAAAGATATCAGCTACAGATCACCACTAAGCATAACTCAACTATATCAAACCACTGCAGAAAAAAAAAAAAAAAAAAAAAAAAAAAAACCTGACCTTATAGCTG
>VXAY01007073.1:36579-85280 GCA_013399855.1 Oxyruncus cristatus
AAAAAAAACCCGCGAAGAAAAAAAAAAAAAAAAAAAAAAAAAAGAAAAAAACCCCTGACCTTATAGCTGTGTGGAAATATAACAGTAACATCTAGAAGAGGCATGGAGAAACTTTATTCTTCTATTTGCTACTGGAAAGTCACACCTCAAATCAAAATGTGCAGCTGCTTATGGCTAAGAAGTGTAGAAAATTTGACCTCAGAGAAAAACAAACAAACAAACACAAAAAAAGAAAGAACCAAACGAATCAAACAATCAAAAAACCACACCCAAAAAAAAGGAAGACATGGAATGGTTTAGAGAGTGAGAAGGTAAAGGAACTTTAGTAACTGTCTTCAAAAACCTTCATTATAGATGTAGAAAAGGAGTCTCCATGTCCAATGTGAATATGCTGAGAAAAGTGTTTGAATCATAGAATCATTTAAGTTGGAAAAGGTCTTTAAGATCGAGTCCAACTGTTAATCCAGTACTGCCAAGTCCATCACTACACAATGTCCCTAAGTGCCACATCTACACGGCTTTCAAATACCTCCAGGGGAGGTAATTCAACCATTTCCCTGGGCAGCCTGTTCCTGATTCCAGTGCCTGATGATCCTCTCTGTGAAAAAATTTTTCTTATGAGTTGGAATGTGCAAAATACAGGTTGAGTGTTAAGGTAAAAAAAGATGTGTGATATGTCTAGCTTTCTAGCAGTGAAAGTTGTTAGAAAGATCATCATGCAAACAGGTTTTAGGAATTATGTCATTGTATTTATTTCTAATTTGGGCAGGATCAGATGACGTCTTGGTGTTGTTGCGAGCTTTAATTTGTATGCTTCTATAAAGGCTAGTCAGGGAGCTCATGAAAGGCACCTAAAACCTCTGTGAGCTATTGCAGAACCTTGGTCAGTTAAAAACACTTGGAGTTTACCAACAGATTTACTCAAAAGTAATTACATTTTCTATTAAAATAGAACCTTAGGTAGTTAGTTTTTCTCCAAAAGTGAAAAGTTCTGTTTGAGAAGTCCAACTTATATACAACCTACTTTTGCTTCATACATTGATACCACATATTATTCTTATAAAGTAGTCTGTTCCTAAATTTTATGTTGATGTATTTTAAGTAGTCCATGTTACTAATAATTTAGTTTCAAGATCGACAATGATTTTGTTGGTACGTCTTGTCTCCAGAGTATTTTTATGTACGTTCCTTCAAATTTTCTTGAAAAGCAATATTTTCTCAATACTAAGGCATATAAAAACCTTATCTCCAACCATAACTCTTTTGTTGGCAACTGGATATATGCGGTCAGTGGAAAACTTTTGGTTATATATGAACTCTTCAAAATCCTGAGTGCCGTCATTTGTTGGCTACACATATTTAAAATATGGTAGTGTTGGAAAACTCCCATAGGAGTTGAGGTCTGACCTGTTTTCTGATACGATTTTTGCACAATCCTTTTAGGATTAGACTTAAGGAACCCTTTAATACATGGTACCAAGGGACACAAAATTAATCCCCAAAATTATTTACTATTCTGCATAAGTGACAAATGTAACTATCTTAAAAAATAAAATATTAAGCACTTTGTGAATAAATGCTATAAACAGAAAGACTAATAAATGCTGTTCCACATGCTCAGCATCATTACAAACACAGCTTGTTCATTTCCTTCGGTTGTGCCTTTTATTTATTCAAATTTCAGACACCAATGTGGATTCTATGATTCATGGATTTTTAACTGCACTGAAGGGGCAGGGGGGAAAGGCAAAAAGGGAAAAAAAGACAATAAACTTTTCATTGTTTTTCAAAATAAAAAATATCAAAAAGTTTTGTAATGGGGTGAAATTCTATTACTATGAATGGTTTTTCACTAGTTTCACTTCTTTAATTGTTTGTGAATCACATGCAAAATTGCCATTTTCACAAATTGTTCATTGGTTAAAAAGATTGAACAAATACAGTATAAGGATATATTCTAGTTCAAAAGCAGATCAGAAGCTGGTATGGATACTGCTTCAAATAATCAATATGTGCAATTTTGAATAGCAGCTGTTTGATAGGCTATGAAAAGCATGTGACATTCATCTATTCCCTGTATGGATTAATCCCACTTTTAATTTACAGTTTCCGCTTTTCATCATTACCACTTTTGATCTGCTGCAGTGATTGCAAAATCTGCTGCTTTGGCAGCCACTCCAATCAACAGGATTGTTTAATGCTCTTTGGAAACAAATAAAAAGGATTGTGAGCACAAATAAAAAACTATATAAAATAGAGAACAATTGCAAATATACATCTGGGGTAACACTGAGTAAGTCAAGGGGAGTCACCTGAGTTTAAGCACCAAACTGGAATTCTCGAGTCCCTTCTCCATATGCGGCAGTGATGAATGACCTCAAGTAAAAGTCATTTCCTCTTTGCTGCTGTATCTCTCAGTGATCTGGACCTCCTCTGTGAAGTGTTTTTTTATATCTATTCTAAATCCAGACTAGATGCTATTATCAGTACTACGACTGTATAGGTAAAAGTGACTGAGCATTGTCCTATATTTTGTGTGAAGAACTTAGGTCCTTTGAATTTTTAATATCTGATTATGTAGTCAAAATAAATGAAAAATAATATCTCAGACCAGTGACTTTTCAGAAGTACAGCAAAATAAAATCAGAATAGCATATGTTCAAATGGAAAAAAAAAAAAGAAAAATACAGGGACATCTTTGTTCTTACAAAACATGAAGAAGCTGTGCTTTTTTTGGAAGTTACAGTAACAAAGATGGAGATGAGAGATTTGGCGTTAGCATCAACCACATGTTAAAGAACTCCAGATTAAACATCTAGCAAATTAAGCTTTCATTGTTTCTTTAAAGACAAGGTGTATCTTTAAAGCAACATTCAGACTATTTCCCTCTTTCAGAACATAGAATCACAGAATCATAGAATCAGACGGGTTGGAAAGGACCTCGGAGATCATCAAGTCCAACCCTTGATCCAACCCCACTGTGGTTACTAGACTATGGCATTAAGTGCCACGTCCAGCCTCATCTTGAAAACCTCCAGAGATGGAGAATCCACCACTTCCCTGGGCAGCCCATTCCAATGGCTGATTACTCTCTCTGTAAAGAATTTCTTTCTGATATCTAACCTAAACCTCCCCTGGCACAGCTTAAGGCCATGCCCTCTTGTCTTACATGCAGACATATAAATAAGGTTGAAAATACTTACAGACCTTTGAACTATTCTATTCTACCTGATGCCTTTGAAGATTGCAAAAAAGCATTTTAATGAAAAGAAAAACATATGCTATCAACAGACACACAAATAAAGCACAAGAGATAAAGATATTTATTAAAGCAAGGTTGATAGATAGACATCATAGAAGTTGAGACATAAAAATATATGAATATTTCCATTTTTCCAATTATTTCAAAATATTTTTAAATAACAGTTCTCAAGCCTCCAAGAATCATTCTTGCTATTTTCTTCTGTTTGTATTGATCACAGGAGATGCAGGCTGAGCTGACTAGATTTGAGTACTTGCTTGTTCAGAGGACACAGGTACAATTGCACTTACCTTATCCCAAGGTAATGCTTAATATAATTTCTTGATCTGGTATTCTCTGCTGACCTTCTCTGTGACATAGCTGCAAAATCCTATTAGTCTGCACTTTGGAAATCTGCAAAACATATTTTTCTTCTTTTCTCTGATTATTGTAATATAGGACATAGTGAACTGACCTATGATCCAAACCAGCCCGTTTAACTCCTGTTGTAATGAGTGGCAAAACCTACACAAACTTCAGGTGTTAGCCCCTTACTATCCCATTTACTAGCATGACTTTTGGACTGGGTTAGCTGTTCTAAGTTAATACCTCCTATTTGCAATGAATTTCACTGAAACAAATTATAATCAATGAAAAAAAAAAAAGTATTTTACCTTACTGAATTTTAATCAATAAGTTTCACTTGAAACCTGCACTTTGAAAAGTTCACTCACCTTTACCTGGTCAACTAAGGTGCATTTTGAAGCAATAACCTTTAAAATAATGGAGAGATACTTTCCCATCTTTTTGTATCCTAGCCTGGTAAACAGAATATATCAAACATTTTGATCATGCACACAGAGAAACGATCCCCCTCCCCTCCTCAATATATTTTTGCTCATTAAGCCCCAAATCTGGCTACATGTAATGCTTGGTGTCAATGTGAACCACTTGTGTCCTTTTCATCTGTTGACTGACTGATTTTGTAGCCTGGTTTGGTTTTTTTTTCTGTTTTGATTTATTTTCCTTTGTTTGTTTAGCAGGTTACATACTATAGAAACTGTATATGGAATACTGCTCATTTTTGGGGGTATAGTGCCTTCCAGTTTTAAAAATACTGACAGGCAATGGTTTTTTATGAACACTTTTCATTTTTATGGTTCAGTGTTAAAATGGCGACTTAACATAGGAAAATCTTTTGCTCTTTGGAATTAAGATCTTTTTTCCTATTCATTCACATTCATGCAATAAGGCTCTCCCTGTAGAATTTCCAACGAGGAATCTATGCTTCATTTTGTTTTATCATCTACAAATACACACTAACTACTCTGTTAATAAGTATTTATAGTGGAGGGGAGAAGAAATTTTTCATGGAGCAACTCTTTTATAATGAATACTGATAATAAAAAAAGATTTCAATTAAAGATTAGGAGAAAAGGGAAAAAAACCTCAGTAGCTACAATATACTCTACATTTTCCTTAGAAAGCATAATATAAAGTAGTACTGATAAGAGATACTTCAAATTCAGTGGTGGTTAGGTCTGATGTTAACAATTCGGCACATACTTGAGTTCTTACAGATCCAGCCTGAGCACAAGGTGTTCTTTGCTGTGCATGTCTCTAGGCTTATGTGATCTGGTACAATTTTAAGATATTTTTTTCATATGATCTCTCTTTTTAAAATGAGACAGATTTTTCTCAGAAAGCTATAAAGCTCTAAACTAAGCTATGAGTAATGAACTATTTTCCAGTTAGCTACACCTTGTCACAGTTAACTATATATATATATATATACTCTGTACTTGAATATACCAAGACATCAACAGAGTCAAAACCTGGAGCACACTTCAAATTTTAAACATTTAGTAGTTCTCTTCCTTTTTCTTCTTGTTCACTCTGTGGAAGTTTTGGAAGTGACTGTGCAGGAGTAGCACAGACATCTGCTGCAGTACTTTGCTCAGTATCTCAAGAAGAGCATTACCTGACACTGGCACATTAAGTAAGACAGAGTCACTTAAAGTCTGTGCTTCAGCTGTATAAGCAGAATTTAGGGGAGAAATATTTTCAGCTTCATTAAAAATAAAGAATAACATAAATTACTTTTCTTATAATAATTATAGGTTTTTAAAGAATGGAACTAGTATCACCAGTTTTCTTCTCTTTGTGGATACTAAAATTTTCTGCAGAATATTAAACATCAGCAGTTGAATTTTTAAATGTATAAATCCGCTAAGATAACCCACATAGTTCTTAATATTTTTCTCCACAGTGCCTTGATGAAGGTTGCCACTTTTGGCAGCCTTAATGCATTTTATTTGTAGGTGTTAGTAATTAATTAAGCTGTAATCAGAGCAGTATGCTGTTTCATGAAATAATAACTCTTCAACTGTACGTATTCTGGGGCAAGATGTACAGCAGTAGAATTAGTAAAAGAGTGTAGCTTTGCATTAATTTCTTTGCATGTTTTTTGCTTCTTCAAACACTTGAAAGCAGATGTAAATTCTGGTTGAGAAAGGAATGCATCAGAATAAGACAAGGAACAGAAGTGAGAAAAGTTTAGATTGAATACTTTATGCATTTAAATTAAAAAACAGTAGCACCAACAATATTATAAAAGGGCCATGATGATTCACATGGAAAAATAAGAAGAGAACCCTTCATTTCGATGCTGTTTTTCAAATTTTATCTAGGCCATTGTGCATCAGGGACCAAGTGTTAGCTCTGGCACAATGATAGGAAAGACAATGAATTCAGCCCACAGATGAATTTTGTCCTAACTGTTGCTACCAACTACTGCTTAACTCACAACTCTGTGCAGACTGACTTAGCCATTTAAAACTCCCAAATTGTATGTATATATCCACCGAATAAAGTTATGTCTAACCCCAAATGGCATTCTTGTGAGAAGATAGACAGAAATTGAATATTTGTTATTGTTCTCAATAATAGTAATTGTTACCAATAGAGCTCGTGGTCTGTGGTTCCTGTTAATACTAATATTGGGACTGCTTATTTTCTCACTTGGACTTTTCTGCAATTCATTCTGCAGCCTGAATTTGGCTGTGTTGATCAGAAAATTTGTGTTCATACTTCTGACTCCCCCTCTACGCCACTTTTTCCTCCACTAACCCCCATCTTCCTCTACTGACTCTTTCTTTTTTTTCCTTCACCATTCTTCACCCTGACATCTTTTCACTGATGTTTTCCTCTTGAAACTGCAGATATGCTTTAAGCCTCTACCCTCATAAAGACAAAAGAAGCTCACTAGACAACCATAAGTTTGCCTTGGTTTTGTTCTATTTTCTGATTGTTACCCTTTTCAAAACTCTTGAATTCTTTTTTTTTTTTTTTTTTTTTTTTTTAACCACTGCGGCTTATTCAAAGAGTATGGTGGTTGGATTTTTTAATTTATTTTTTAAACCAATTTTAGGACAATATGTGAAATTCATTAAATCTTTAAATATCACTCAATCCACTGTTTTCCCAGAAAAAAAATGTTTTAAAATGTTCTTATATTTAGATTAGAAAAATTTAAAAGATATTGAGCTTAAATTAGCACATTACTGGAAAAAAAACTTTTATTAGTGGTAAAAGGATACATTAGAGGAATACTTAAGCTCTAAAGGTCATTATGAACACTTCATAATTCTGATTTAGAATCTTGTTAAGTGATATTGAGCAATCAACTAATTTAAATGTGCAAAGAAGACTGTACATCAGAGAGTTGGCATGTAAGAAAAAACAAACCAGACACAGAAGCAAAAGACATCTCAGTAGAAACTTCTGTGCAGCGCAAGGTTTTCCGGGACTTTCATTTTAATTAATTAACTTCAGCGACAATTAACTTTTGCATGGCAAATATTCTTCTCCTTGCTTACTTCAGTCTTCTGTCAACTATTCCTTTGATTGTAACCACCAGCAGAAAGTGTGCTTGGGAGTGGCAGTGGCCTCATTTTAGAGAAATATGAAACAGGTTGGAAAAACACTAATAAAACTTGGGAGGAAAACGGTCTATGATGTCAACAGAACCTTCAAATCCACGAACCACATTTATTAAAAAAATAAATATACACTTATGTCATGCTCCTGTCATTAACATTTAATGTGCAAAGAGTGGGTAAGCATTCTATATTTAATTAAAACACAAAATTATGGCTTCCATCTGCACATGCAGACCTGAGAAGGAGGTTAAGGTGCACAAAAAATTTACATCTGGTATTCAAATATTAGTGTGGGGGGGATATTTTAACCACATCAGGTATCACATCATTCCTCTAGTGTAGAACAAATATGACACTTTACGTATTAATGTTTGAAGACATTTTCAATATTTGAATTTTCTCAGGCACTTGTATAGAGTTTAAATCATGAGGGGAGGATCACAGCTTCCCAGGGTCAGTAGATCTCTTCAGTTATTTACATTTCTTATTTTTATTTTATTTTTTTGGTTCCTTTGGAAACACACACAGAATGTTCTTTATCTCAGTGCTGCTTTTTCGTTAATTCTTTTGTTCTGCATTTGGTGCCAAGGAGCACAGACCATGTTCAATCCAAACAGCAGCCTGCAATCTCCTTAACCATATGTTATTTTTACAGCAGGTGACCTGTGGAAATGCTTTTTGTCAACCAAATCCTCCTCCTCTTGGCTTGTCACTCTGCTTGTTCACACTGGGGCTAATCCTGGTGCTGTCACCCTGCAGCCACCAAAGTCACCATCTGCTCTTTGTCCTACTCCAGCCTTTGATCAAACAGTAAACAAATTCTTCAGGATAGGGAAGAATTTCCTGGGTGTTGACCATACGGCAATGTATTTGGTCATTGTGTGGAGCCCTGTGTAGCACTGTAGTGGTTGGTAAGTAATGTGCCTTCCCATCATCTTCACCTGGAGTTGCAGAGATTTTTCAATGCAGAAATCAGTCAATCTCACCTCAGAAGTGGTAAAGGTTTTGAAATAAGATTATCAAGTGGTAGTCATGTGCCTCAGAGTGCCAAAGGCTAACATCATGCAGGGAAAGGGAAAAGACCATGATGACTTTCCTGCAGTCCCACCTGAAACATGTTTGCTGACAAGGAGTTCCAATGATCCAGAAAGGTGTTGATTAAGAATTGTTTTCTTGGCTATCCGTGAACAGACCTGAAACTCAAATGGTAAGATTGTATAGCAGAAAGAGGAAATCCAAAATGGCAAATGGGATCCTGATTTTTTGACAAAGGAATTGTAGTGGCTGGAGCCACTACAATATAGATCAGTAAGCCTTGGCACATCTTGTTTTTGCTGGGAAGGCAACTGCTGAGCAAAGATGGGACACAATATATCACTTTTCCCTCTCCTGTTCATGGGGTTGGAGCACTGAACGGTACAATTCTTGCTAAATCCTGCAAAACTGCATCTGACATTGCTTGAGGCAGGACAGAGGTTAACACAATCGCTGAGTAAGCATGACTGGTGGGCCTTAAAATATCTGTAGACCATAACAGAATCGCTGAACTAACAAGCTGCTGAGACAGCATAATGAATAGAACATAGCAAAAATAATGCAATAACTTCGTGGCTAAGACAGCTGTAAACAAAAGAAAAGTGAAGAGCTGCCTCTCTGCCAGTTTCAAAGAACTGCCTCCCTAGTCTCTGTGTTTGAACTGGAATGGTTTCAGCAAAACAGCAGAAGAACGGTCTGGACAGCTGAGAATGTATGTGGCCAGTGGGTCATGGTATTATAGGGAGATAAAAGACAACTCAGAAATTCATCAATGTGGGGTCAGCAGAAGAGAATCAGCATTGCAGATGCCAGGGGCTGAGAAAGGTGAGCATTTTCTCCAATAAGCTTAACATACTGGGCAGGGTATGCCTGGATCTCCCCATGCTTTTCGTTTGACTTCTAGCTGCCAGTGGCAGAAGAGTGACTCATAACCAGAATGCTATGCTGCAAATGACTGTGTGCTATGGAGTTTATCATAAACATCCACTGTGTTTTATATAATTTTGTTACTTACATTATAGGATTTCTACAAAGATAGATAGATAGATAGATAGATAGATAGATAGATAGATACATACATACATACATACATACATACATACATACATACATACATACACACAATATACATACATACATACACATTCATTGCCATGTTCAATTTTTTGATTATCTCATTGTTCTGTTGCTATAATTGTCTGTAGTCATTGGCTGGGTTTGGTTGTTTTATTGCTGACTTGTAGTTATATTTGCTGTTGCTGTGCTTTCACTTAGTGGAATTTGTATAAGCTACCGGTCAACATAAGGTATTAAAATCATCACCTCCTGAACATTGCAGATCCCTCTGGTTGTGCTTCTCCCTGTTAACTAATTTGTATTAGTTACCTAATATTTACAGTTACATTTTCAGAAAATTAAAAGAGAGTAGGATACTGATATATAATCATTCATATTGATACCTGTTAGCCTAGTTTTTGGTATATTTAGTCCAAGAGAACTAGCAAAACTACTAAATTACCATGATAACTAGCGTGTCTGGGAATGCTTTAAAGGGTGACGTGTTTGAAACCATTCCCAATAGGCTGTTTGGCTGTCATCAACATACTTTGGTTGGAGGGGAGTTTATTTGTGTGGACACAAATTGCACTATGTCTGTTGGCTGCAGGAACAAAACACAAAACCTATTTCATCTAATATAAAACTTACACACAGCCTTATGTGTCTTTCCTGCTCATGTCCATGAAACTTTTGAAAGATAGTTCTACAGCTTATAGTAGGACTTCTTCTTTTCCTCTCTATTGTTATCAGTTTTGCAAAATTAAACTTTGTGAAAAGTTCCATTGAGTAAAGCAGGGCTGATAGTGTTTGAATTTTGTATAAATATATGCTAAGATCCTATAAAACTTAACAGAGCATGATAGCTTCTTGTAAGGTATGGACCATCTTATAAAATAAATTATTTATAAATCTCATTCAGCATGTACCAAGAGCCATAAACAGATTATTTAATCTTTTTTCTTTATAATTAAATTACACTACAATTTAATATTGTCCTTTACAGAGAACACACGCTCAGTTTTTTCACACCCTTTTTCCCTAGAAGATTTTTTCATTTATTTCGCATTCTGTATTTAATAAAAAGCAGAAGAAGTATGCAAAATATAACACATTGATCTTTCAAGCACAAGCACAATGTTTATTCTTGAATTAATGAAAAAGACCTATGTCAGCATATTTAACTGAGTTTATATGAATTTGAGTCATTAAACTTAAGTCTAGACTCAGAATGACTTTTTTTCCCCTGTCATCTGGTTTTAATTGGATCATAATTTTATGTCTTCACAGAATGACTCTCACATGTTCCTACTATTTTAGCAAAAATATCTGTAGAGAGAAAAATATATTATTTTCCCCTCTCACTTCCTATTTAATTTTCACAAATTCTTAAAGATCTGTTTAGCACTTTAAGGACTATTCTTCTCCTCTTCTGTTTCTCAGATTAATTTTGAAAATGAGGGGAGGAAGTTCCCCCATCTCTTTCACAAAGTTAATTTTTCCCTTGTGGGATAAATTAACAAAATGGGATACGTAAAAAGAAAATCTTCAAGGAAAGGCCCCCTGGGCTCCCATGGATGCTCACTTCAACCGAAAAAAGTTTGGAAATGAGTTGGGGATCAAATATGTTAGTCATGGAAAATCAGTGCCTAAATCCAAGTATATCAGAGCGAAAACACAGAAAGCTGCAGCATTTCCTCCCTCTCAAGAGGCAGCGTTTCAGTTACCAGCCATGTTAAGAGCAGCTGTTCCTGCTGTGCCTGAGCTGTCCTTGTACCCCTTAAGGAGTGCAGTATAAATGTCCCTGCTTAGTCTGTGCTCAGATAATCTGTATTCATATTGGCAGCTATTCCTCATTTCTTCATCTCCATCACAATACTCAATATATAGCCAAGGTGCCGATTTATAATGGAATATGCTAAACAGGGAAACATACAGAAGTGCAACTGAAAGCATCAATAATCCCCGGCAGAGAAACAGGCATATATATCATGATATATCTAAATAACAGTAAAAACATTATACATCTAGTTAAATTATAAGCAGTAATAAAGAATAAATAAGAGTTTAGGATTTCTTTTTCCCCTTTTTTTTCCCCCTAAAATGAAGTGAGATCAGAACACATTTTCGACATGGTATCTGCAAGCATTAGCACTTGTTACTTCATTGCCACTTAGTGAAAACTAAGATTCCAAATAATAGCAACAAGAACAAAAAAAAGACTCCTGAGTGTGAGTCTGAGGCTTCAAGAACAGAAATTAATAAAAACAGGCATTATGGAAATTATACTGCCAAGATGTTGCTCCTTGTTTAGCCAAGATTAAGGTGGACTTTTTTTCACTGTACTCGTACAAACAAAAAGCAGTCTGTGCTCTGAGAGATTAAATCTTGTCATTCTTAATTTTTCCTCAAAAATGAATTGCCTAAATAAATAGGAAAATAAATAATGTTAAAATGTGACTGGAGAGTTTACTCTGTATCTGTTCTTTCATTCCTTTCCATTTATTTGACAATCTCTTCTGAAATCACCTCTGCTTTTCATTGTCTTTCTAAAGACCCAGTGAAAACCTGTGTCACTGCCAACTGCTGCTGCACCTGATGTTTTATTTTCGCAGCTCTCTCCAAACTTATCCATAAATCTTGAGACATGAGCTTGTTCATGAGGCATGCTTTTGCTAGTAACCTTATGCAAAATAGCCGGTGGTGTCATTTATTTGGCATAAGGTTTATTCTTTTACCACTGCATGGTTAAAATTTACAGTGATGTTTTCTGGTTTTCTATGTGTATATTAACAGGAGGCTGGACGCCTCAACGGGTTCTTTTCTGCTGTATTCAAAATCACCATAGGTGTTATTTATGCCACTTCTGTTCTTAGTGCCTTTGCCAAAAAAGAAAAGTCAGTCCAACCCAGTTGTCATCTAAAAATAAACACCGATGAGATCTTCTTCCTGTGGGCTGTAAGGTCATTCTGTAGCTCAGCGTGGTTCATTGATCTCTTCTACCCCCTGTACCTTTCCAGATTTATTGGAAATCTGTTCAAAAGAGAATATATCTTACTGCTCACTACTCTAGGAACTGCTGCTAAACGCTGAGTAAAAGATTCTCTTCTATTCTCTTTATTCCTTGTCCTTAGAGACAGAACTGAGGAAAATCTTCCCCAAGTCTCTCAGACATCAGCTGAAAACAGATGAGCCAAACAGGCTGAATACCTTCTGCTGCTCTTCCTTTGGACGAGTTCACTAAGTTCAGGAAACACCTTGGGACCAATTCACATCAGTGTGTGTGTGTGTATTGCTTCTGTCATTAGCGTGAAGAGCCTCAAAGTAATTTAAATCAATGATCTGATTACTAATAAAGAACAGTACTGGGCACAGGTCAGAAACGTTTGCTTTGTATTTACCTTCCTTTTAATATTTCACAGTATTAAACAGTACTGTGAAGAGAGAAATCACATTGCAACTAGCAGGAGAGATATCTATCTACCTATTTACTTCCTGTCAAACTAATCATATCATGGCATACGGTAGTTCAAGCACTCATGTAAACATATGTAACTTACTAGAGAAGACAGGGTTTTATCCACATTCACTCAGTTTATGTCCCCTCTTCACAGCAAATCCTGAAATAAAAGGAAAAATATGAACACGTGCTGGGAATTTTACTGGAAGATCAGTAGCTGGAATGTAATCACTGAGGTTTGATTAATTTTTTTGTTCTTTTCCTTTTTTCTTTCTTTAAAACAAAGGTTTCTAGCAAGACTAATGTATGTGCACTCAAGCCAGCAGTATGTGTTGGATTAATACAGCAGTTTATGAATAGTAGGACCTTGGAGTCTCTGGAGCTCCCCCAAAACAAAGGGTTCACCTTTAGGGTGGCCCTGGGAAGTAGTGTGCAAAAAGGGAGAGAGGCTCAGTACACCAAGGAGAAGAAAGATGAAGCACTTGAACTCCTTTGATTCCTGCTACAGAGACACATCTGACAAAACAAATTTGTGTCAGGCTTTTTACAAAGTGTTGTCTTCTGCTTTCCCCTACTGCTGGGCCAGGCAGCTGCATGCCCCTTCCCCATCTGCACCTCATTCCTCTCTTCTCTCTCTTCTCTATTCTTCTTGATCTTGAACATTCACCTGCTTTTGGCCTGATGTTTTTGCTGCCAAGCATATAATGGTGGACTAGAAAAGCTATGCTCCGAATCCTAATAATTTTATACTCTTTTACTCACTGAACAAATGTGAGAGGATAGTTGATATATATAATATTAACAGTAGGGTTTTTTTCTGTACCTCATCTTTCTCCTTTATCCCAAAGGTGAAGTGGTATTGAAGAGGCAACGGAGTTCAGAAAAGGAATCTTTGACTAGACATTCAAACATCTCTGTATGCCTCAGCCCCTCTCACATCTCTGGCTTCATGGCTTCTCTAACCTCCACCCAATAGATTCCTTTGCTTTCTCCCCTCAAACAAACATTTAGCTCATATTGTGAACCTTTACTGAATAAACATAGTGGTTCTTGTAAAGAGTTTTTAAGTCCCCGGGGGAAAGGTGTTACTTCAGCCCAGGAGAATGGCATACAAGAAACTCAGCTGCTGTACTTGAACACTGCAACGATGCAGGAGTTCTCTGTGAATTTATCTTAAAAAGTTTCAAGGTCTTTTGCCTGCTATCACAGTTGCATACTTCATTTTGTGGTCGAGGTCTAAGTTACTTAGCTTATTTATCAGTGATTAGTGAATTGGGTGGGTAGGTGGTGAATTGCTCAAGTACTAACTTTCTTCCACCCCAGAGAAACCAAATACAGCGCTATTTTCAATGAGGCATGATCTGAGCTTCAGTAGATACACGGGTGGTGGCTGTCCTATTTCTGCATACACGTTACAAGCAGAGCAGCAGACTTGCTTGTCTGATGCGTTACCCCTGCATGTGAAGAACATAAATAGTGCTTTGTACAACTTCTTTTCTTTTTTAAATTGGGTAAACATTGTCATAAACCCATCCCAAAATATTCTCAATTGCAACAAACAGCTAGGGTCCCTTTTCAGCATACAGTAATTTCAGCTTAATTTTATAGTCCAGTCCATGAAATAATCAGAGCTCTGCCCTTGAAATTCCGTTTGACTAACCAGCCCAAATTTTCAAAACTTCCATGAACTCTATGAGCACTTATGTCTTACGACATAGCAGTTTCTGCCTTGTAACGCTGGCCAGAAATTGCCCATTTGTTTTGCTAAATAGGGGTTATTTTTTGGTTTAATAGCTTTCCCAGGAAATCTAAGATATCTCCACATATTTTGCGGATAAATGTTTAACATTACCTGAAAGGGTATAAAAACTGTATTTCCTAACACTGTCCTAGAGAAATTTGGTGAGACTGATCCCTCATGATTACTGGTAGTGATGCCAGACAGGGAAAACAAACATGCAGACTAATAACAATACTAAGGAAGCACCAGGATATCACAGCAGTGAACACCGTAATGTTTAGACACCTTTGCAAACAGCAGTTGGAGATAGGAAAGAACCTTACAAGATGAGCCATAATAACCAGCATGCTGAGCCAAGAGCTATAATGCTAAAACATGAAAAAAGAGCTAATCTAAACTAGCAGAGAGAAGAAACCTCCCTTAAGTTGTGTTTAAATCTCACAGATAAATTAAACTTATGCTCCATTTATTATTTTCCAAGATGTGGCGAGGTTTAGGGCCTTAGAGCAAGAGGTGGAACCCAGAACTTCCCAACACCATCTATGAAATGAGGTTTTTAACCATGGAGTTGGTGAGCCTTCTCTCTTGCTCTCTCCCTCTCACTCTACCCCTCTTTTCTTCTTCTTTTTGCTGTGGCACAATGCCTATTTTAGCAGGTTTTCCCATAGTGAAATTGCTTTAAAATGAGTTCAAATAGTTGTTAAAATAGGATTTACTGTAGACTTTGACTGTCCCAGGCCACACATAGCCAATTGCTTCCTAGGGCAAATCATACAAAACGTGGCTTCAAGTTATTTCAGAGTGCAACTGAAGCCCAGGTCCTCTGGGTCTGAAATTTATGGTCAGACCACTGACCCTTCTGTATAAAATGAATGCACTGAAACACATTGTCTTAAAATGGCAGGTGTGTCTGAAATTTTCGTAAGTGTCCTCACAGCGTGCCTGCTGGATATAGTTCTTTCAAGTTTCCTGGTAATGTTACATCTAAATTATAGGTCCAAGCCAGCCCAAAGCTATACAAACTTGTCTAGCCTTGTTAAAACTGGGGCATTCTTGGACAGACATAAAGCAAGGCTTTAGGTATGTGAGGAACCCTTGCACTGAAAACCAAATCACTTCCATAGTTCAAGTACTTCCGGAATAGTAAGTCATCTGAGTTGAGGTTTAAGGATGGTAAAGCTGACTTACAGTGCTCAGCTTCCACCTAACTCTCACCTGGGGAACTACAGCAATTTCTGAAGTTATACATCAATTCACAACTGAAGAAAGAAAATAACCTAAAAGTCCTCTTTTTCCCATAGATGCATTATTTTAGCTCTCCTTCCTATATGCAAATAAAAAGTAAACCCATATTTCTCAGCATTATATCCTGAGATATAATATCCTTTCATCACAAAATCATGTGTGAAGGAAAAAGGCCACCTACAGAACGTGCTGAGAATCTGTAACAATTTTGCAGTTAATGCTTTTATCCAGACATGAGTGAACTTATTGCCCTCCCCAAGCTCTTCCCATCTGCTCAGGGAAACACAGGGTAAGAAAACATGTCACTGCTGTAAATTGATCTTGAACTTTCCTACCTCACATTCATGTCTTCCAAAAAATCCTTAAAGCTGTAACTAGAGCGCTGATATACTCAGTTAAGAAACAACATTGAGCTGGGCAGCCAAAATCTGTCTGTCTTCTTTTCAGTGTGAAACTGGAGTCATTTTGCTGAAGTTAAAGGTGTAAGTCCTGATTTATTTGGCTAAGAGCATTTCTAATTTATGGCCTTAGTAGATTGGCTAAGGCTCTCTTTGGACTTTAAGTGAAAAAGCAACTTATCCTCCAAACCAACAAAATTTGGGGCAGCTTTAAGTGCTACACTTCACTTCTGAATACACAAGTTTATTGTGCATGGGGGATCTTTTATTTTATCAAGATTGCTGAAAATATAAAAGGAACTAAATATACCCACACTAAAATTACCTCCAGAAGCACATTTAAATAAGACTTACACAACACAGTTAGAGGGGAAAGGCAAGTACAGAAAGCGTCTGCTCTGATTTACTGTAAATCTCTCCCTGGGTGATTTTGATGACTCAAGAGCAGAGAAGCTTAGAAAAATATATATGACAGAGTCAGATGCTGTTAACTATAAATACAAACAATAAATATTGTATTCCCCCCATGAAAGAAATTATAATGCCTTGAGCACTGAAAGAATAACAACAGCACCATAAGAATATTATATGTCATAAGCACTTACAATTAACAATCAAAAGGAGGAAAAAAAGAGTGCCCTAAGTCCCTTTTTTTAATAGACTTTATGAACATAAAATTAACAGGCATGGCCTCATGCAAACACTACTGTAAAATATTATATATTTATCAGGAAAGTAACTGAAATATTTTAAACAGCAAAAATTTCAACAATACCATTTGTTACTATAAAAAAGCAGTAAGTCTTTAGTTCCTGTAATCATCTCAGTGTAATTGAATAGGTCTATTCATATTTGAAAAAAAAAACCAAACAGGCAAACTGTCCTATTTCTGTATTCTGCACTCACTTCATATTTAAGCTAGCCCATTTCCAGACCCAGATCTAGATCTTAAAGCCCAATTATGTGATAAATATTAACACTGGACAAAATTCTGCCAAAGTTTAACAGCTATTGAACTTGCCTCATCCAAATACCTTTGATAAAAATTTTCAGCAGTCATTCAAAAAAATGTTTATTCTGTTTTTAAACTATTTGGACTCTTTGTTCAAGTTCTTTTGGGCTTCCTTCATTTATTCTGGATAAGCTGAAGCTTTCAGTAGGATCAAAAAGTCTTTTTCCATAGACAAAGTCAGTGTCTTTTAAATACCATAAAAATAACATTTAGGTAAAAATACAGTTTAAAATGTATTGCAGTGTTCTTCACCTAATATCTGAGAGTGAATACCTAAACTTTTAAAGAAAAAAGTGAGTTGTGTTCACGTATGCAGTGTGTTAGGCTGAGATTCAGAAGACCTTTGCTTTGCCTAGCCTTTTCTTTGCCTTGATACCAGTTGTCTGGTGATAATGTTGGGAAACCTAACTTGGGCTATAAACTCAGTAGAAAATTGAAACTGCCCAGGATCATTTTCTGCCAAGGTAGCCAACTATAATAAACCATATATATAGTATTTGATTCTTTTAAATGTCAAAACACGCAAGATCTCCTGACTGATGAATCAAGGCCTGTGGTGACTCCTGAACTGTGAACGAGATAGGTTTGAAACCTGCCTGTCCTTTGCTGTAGAAGGTTGAAGTTTAGCATTATGCTGGAGCCCTATTTAGTTTACTGCACAGATGCAGCTTTTACCTCTTTCTTCTACAGTTTTCCCATCTGTAAGGAGGGGATCATGATGCCTGCTTCCCCTATGCTACACATAGCAATCTCTAAAGGAAAGTGTTAGCTACCCTCCTTAATAAATAAAATGAGCTCTTAGAAGGTACAACACAGTATTCCTCCCTTTGTAATCATTGTAACTCTTCCAATCTGACATCAAAAGCAACCCTTTTATGTCATTACTTACTTTAAAGTGAAAATATGCTGCTGGAACAGTAGCATTGACTTTCTATAACATCTACTAAATGTGTATTACATATTTTGTTAGAGATATAATCCTGAGAAATATAAAGTCAGAGTACTGTAACTTTCTCATAGTTTCAACTATTATTTTTATTATTAAAATTGAAATTACTACATATTTAATGTTACCTAATACACCAACTATACAAGCTGCAATTCAGCAATATGTTCTGTCACTGGCTTGTAAGGTGTTCTGTTTAAGTTAAGAAAACTTAATGGGAGTTGTAGAAGGCAACCATTTTGTAATCAGTGTCAGGGTGATGCAGGGCTATACATTACTTTTAAAGCTTCAATATGCAATCTCTGTTATCTAGAAAAGACAGCTATTAGCACTATGTCTTGTTCTTTCATTTGCCATCTAATGAGTGGTATTTCAGTATATGTTTGTGTTCTAGTGAATTGGAAAACAAATTTTTCATTGGAAAGCAGAAAATATTGCTGTGCAAAATAATGTCTAATGAGACATTTTTCACAAATTTTAGGATTCGAAGTTGAGAACTAATGAGTGCCTTGAGTTTAACAAATAGTAGAAGATTATGTGGCAGTTGAAAACTGCTTTGGTTTGCTATTTGTTAATTTCCTGATGTTCAAATAATTTCATTTAATAAAGAAAGTATAACTTTTCTTTTTTATATTTAGCATTCCTTTCCACCCAGAACCTTTGGTTTGTAATTAAAAAACCAGCCAAACAAAAAAATCCTGTATCTGTTTATTTTCCCAGAGTGTTTATAGCGTAAAGTCCTGATCTTACATGGTCTTACATGTGTGAATAATTTTAAGGGGATGAGCAGAATTAAAATGTTTGCAGAAGTATTTATAGGAATAAGGCTTAAATCCAGTTGATAGTCACTGCTTGTGGGAAAAGTGCTCTCTTTTTGACAGCGGATGTGCCTTTTTTTCTTCAGATTTCTCAGCTCATGAGAAACCTTTCTCAAATCTGAGCATGTTTTCAGTGTTGGCAGATAGAAAGGGAAAGTTTAGACACTTAGAAAAGGCAAGAGACATGGCATACACCATCAAGGACATTTGCTACCTTTGTGAATAGAAAAGGCAGGTAAAAGTATTAGGTAAAACAGCTTTTCCTTCCATACCTGCAAAGACACAATAAAGAACAGGACTTAATAGTTAGATGTCAAGGAACAAAACTCCATGTTCATCATGGGAAAAAATTTCTTAAGATAAGTATTTAAGATAAGTATTTAAGATAAAGATTTTGGTCTCCTAATCTTTTAGGAATACTATGAAAATGACCCTTACAGAGGGACTTGAGTCTGAGATGCATATAGTGGAAGAAGGCAGGCATTTTTGACCACAGTGGACTTTCCTTTAAGCAAGGAACTCCCTGCTCTTTCCCTTTCCTGGCAGTCCAGTCTGCAGGAGACGGGGGAAAAGCAATAACCCAGAGACAGGACACTCTGGGGGTGAAGTCTGAGAGTGGCTCTGTAAGTTGCCCTGTCTTCTTCTTTAAGGGCAGAAGAATAGAAGGAAGAGCATGGAGAGTAGTGTGGGAATAGGGAGTAAGTGATAACAAATTGCCTGCCTGCAGGGATGATAGACACCCATGGAGCCTTTTGTGTCTTTTAATTCCCTAGGTACCAGATGCATGTGGTGATGTGTTAATCTTGAGCATCGCTGGATCTTTCTTACCACACAAGCAGCTGGGAGGCAAACATCTGCCCTGTGAACTTATTGTGTGAGATGATTCTCTCACCTCCCTCCCTCACCCCTCCTGATCAGTGCTCTCTTTGATGGATGAAGCCATGTGTGTGTACATTCAGGGATGCCTGCAGAGTTTCCCTTTTCCAGGAAAGCCAGGGCTAGTTTGAGGAGTCTGGTTCATGGGCAGTTTTTCAGATATTCCCACAGAAGGAAGTGAACATATGACTAATAATGAATGGCTTCATTAATAGCATAGTTCTGGCAAGGATGTCCATGAGAAAAATGGTACCAAAAGTTAAGTCACCCTGAAATGTGCCAGGAAACAGCAATTCAGGGTGAAACAGGACGTAATTTTAATTTGAGACACTGCCAGGTTATTTCTGACACCACTGTCTTCAGTCAGCTTATTCAGAGAAATCCAGAGGCCACATGTGGCTCCCAAAAAACCTGCCAGAAAAGAAAAGGCTGGCAATCTCAGCCATCTTTCCTGGTATTTCAATTTCCATCTTGCTTGAATTGGAAACACCCCTGAACACCAGGTAGGTGTGGGCAGGGCTAACTAGAGTCTAAGGGGAAGCATCAGCAACCTGGGACAAGCTGGATGATTCTGCACTGGATTTGGCTGGGATGGAGGCTAACTTTTATCACAGCAGCCTGTATGGTGCTGTGCTTTAGATTTGTGATTAACACAGTACTGATAATACATCGATGCTTTGGCTGCTGAGCAGTATATGCATAGCAAAAAAGGCTTTCTCTTTAACTCACTCTGCACTCTGCAGTGAGTAGTCTGAGAATCTGGCAGGAAACACAGCTGGTACAGCTAATATGAACTGGCCAAAGCCGTACTTTGCACCATGTAGAGCTATGTTTGGCAATAAAACAGGTGATTGTTGCTTGTAGATTGGCTGGACATTAGTCTGCTTCTGGGGGTGATGAAAGATTATCTCTACATCTCTTGTGGATTTTTTTCCCCCGTATTTGCTTACTTTATTAAACTTCCCCACATCCCACAACTTTTCTCTTTTGCTATTCTTTTCTTCCCGTCTTTCTGGGGAAGGGAAGGTGGATTGAGTAAGGGGCTGTATTGGTGCTTAGATACTGGCCAGGATCAAAACACCACAGGCCCTATGACATTTGCTCACAGTCATGGTCTTTCTGGCTTGGAGTGACACATATTTGGTATGCTTGCGCTGTGCCATGCCTCCAACCTTGTATGACATGCCAAAACTCTGACTCAGAGATGAGAAGAGAGAAAGAAAATTATTCCTCCAAGATTACTGGGAGAATGTGGCTAGGCACAGCCTCAAGAATGTTTTTTTCAGATAAACATCTATTTGGCTTTTCTCCATCTCAGTGTTTATATGTCCTTATACACTCACTGTGAGCACCATTTCTGGATTCTGAAGGTCAGGGAGGGATTTGTAGTCTTATATGATATCTGCTGGTAAGGCAAAGGAAGACTGCTTGGTACTTCTGCAGCATTTCATTGGAATAATTTGGATTAGTAAATAGGATTGCCTTTCTCAGACACTGCATGCAGTTTTTACTCTCTGGTTCATTCCACTTGCTTGTACTCTTCCACTGTGACTGTGTGCTGCTCAGCACAGCACCTGCTAGGCTACTAAAAGCCTGGAGTCAGCAGCTGTCAGTTTACACTGTTAAGTTTTCCTTTTACTCCTTCTGACTGGTGCTGTGGAAGCAAACACTGCAGCCTCACGCCCCTTGCTTGCCAGGCAGTTGTAGCTCTTCTCAGATTCCAGAGGGTGAATTTTTTATCAGTCCTCAGCTATTTGATCTTCCTGTTTCACATACTAGTAGAATAGGGCTCAGAGACAGTAGTCCCTACAACACCATCACACTGTCGGTCTAGCACCAAGGAAATGTGTTTGTGCATCATACTAACACAGCTGAACATTGCTTAAGCCCTGCAACACTCATCGGAGAGAGCAGGCTTGAGCTTCTTTTTCTTTTTTTTTTAACGTGTTAATCTCCAATAAATTGTTTCCACAGAAATTCCTTTCCACTATCTTGGAAAGAATATAATCCAACTGAAAAAAAAAAAAATCACATAACTGTCGTAGCGTTTTATAACTTACATTTTACCGTACATCACTGGAGCTACTGACTGGCAGCAGTCTAATGACACAGAACCGAACCCGAAAGCAAACAGCTTACAGTGCAGCTTTTCACCTTGTTATGAAGTATAGCACTGCCAATGGATGGCAAGGATGGGTCCCAAGAAGTGGAGGGGAAAGAGGTAATTACATATGACTTACTCCCACACCAAACCTGCAGATTTCTGTGGCATATGGGGCTATGATTCTGACCTGAAGTCAGAAACACTCCTGATGCAGAGGATTAGAACACAGTTAAATGTATGTTGAAATGCAGTGAAGTACCACTATTTAAAAGAAACAAATTATTTTTGTAAATAGAAAAGTGGGCAGAGTGATGCTTTTTCCTTATCTCTTTTTTAATCCTTAATAAATTACTCTCTTCTTTTAAGGAAATTCTTTGGCACTCCAAATGTTAAATCAATGTCACAGGTGTATGGTTCTTTGTTCTCCCTGTAAGAGTGCATATTGCTTTACAAGCAGATGCTATATTTTAATAAAAAGGTATTTTGCACTGAATTTCAATATAATTGAAATGGACATACTGTTGCATGCTTTCAAGTGTAATAAAATAGATTCATTATACTACGAGAAGGATTTTGAGTTTGAAAATATGTTTTCTTCAGAATATTTAATAGAAAACAACATATCATTCCTCTATATAAATTGATAGAAACAGGATGCAATCACTGTGAGAATGTGCACCCATTAACAGGACCAGAAAAGGAAGGATTGTGATGAATATGTTTGTGATTTTCACATCTCACAGATAAATTCTGTCAACCAGAAATGAAAGGCATTTATACCTTTAAAAAGAAGAGAAAAAAAAAGTATACAGGTTTATATGAACTGTACAGTAGGTCCTTGCATTCAAGGACTTCTCTGCCTAGCAATTGTTCATAAAGTAATTGGAGTAATAAATATTCCACTTGCTTATAACTAAATCCAATACAAAAAACCCACTAGAGATTAAGATGTGGTAAAAGTAAGTGAACTGGGATAGACACTGAATAAAGGGATTGGTGATTCTATCACAAAAAACCCCATAGATGGAGCTTGAGAAAAACTTTCTGTTCCTGATTTGTCTGCAGAGGGTCTGTGTATTCTTGATCAAATCATATAGAGACATTTCTAAGTGAAGGTGTGTACTTATTTAGCTGTCTCTGTGACACATATAAAAGGTGATGTGGGATCACATAACTCAAGTCAATCAAACTTAGACGACCATATGTTTTCAAAGGTAGGCTTTAGTGTGGTTACAGAGGGAAGATGCAAAGCCCACACTTACTAGATTATTTGTAAATCACTTTAAATCACTTCATTGACAGCTACCAATTAGTTCTTGGACTACTTTTATTTTGTGTAGTCTTCTATTCTCCAAAGTAGATTATGAAAGATACTATGTCCTCTCCAGTCATGATATAAAATTGAAATTGTGTAAGTCATTGACAACAGATTTTGTGGATGCCAGACATTTTCGTGGATTCAGAGAGCAACTAAATGCATTCACAGAAGACAAATCCATCAGGAGCTATCAAGGAGAAAGATTATAGCCTCAGTTCAGAATTCACTGCACACTGCTACAACCTGTGTTTGCATTAATAAGAATTATTACATGCATCTATTCTTCCTCTGCTAGACACTGTTAGGAAAAGGGTAGATGGACCATGGTTTCAGCCTAGTATGACCATTTTGATTATTTTAAGTACTGAATGACTTCCCATCACACCAAAATAATTAACTACATATATTCTTTGAATAGCAGTGAGAAAGCAATCGGATTAAGAATACAGTAACTAAGTCTGTGGTGTTCTCAGACTTGTTTCTGTTTTCACCCAAACCAGGCCATGGTAAAGACTGTGACTTGCTACTTCCAACTGGTATATCTTTCAAAGAAACTGTGATAAGCTAATGGTCATATCAGTGTCATCAAATAGCATACAATGCAAGAAATGGACAAAATCTCCCATAAAAAATACAGCCATTGTAGACTGCTGATTCCTTTTGTTCTGATTGCTCACTCTTTTCTAGAAATAACTGTAACAGCCAACTTCAGTAGCATATTTCTCCAAATTGTAATTATCATGGGTGTGGTATAAAACCCAAGATGTATGGACAGAGAAATAGACTTCAATTTTAGAAAGACCCGGGTATATAGCTTGCTGCAATTTCAAAGGGCAAATAGATCCGGAGGCTTTTAATGTTATACTAAAAATCCTCTCTCTGCACAATTTTCTCTTTCCTCAATGTAGTTTACTCCTTTCTATTTCAACCCCCAAACTTCTATGACTCACTTAATGTTTACACAAATATTCCACACTTACAACCAGCATAGCAAAGACTGAAGAAGTGGCTGTCCTCAGCTTTATCTAATACCAAAAGTTATTTCAATGAAAATAGAGTACAAAATTCATTCCCACACTTCACAACTAGGTCTTTCAGAGATTGCAGCTTTTGAACAAAAGTATTATAAAACACAGAAGGAACCCTTTGAGTTTTGATATTTGAGGAAATTGTCTCTCATATAAGAAAAATTCTCATCTGAACCAAAGGATTGAAATTGTCTCTTACCTTTCTCTGTAAGTTTATAACTGTTTATAACATTCTGTTTAAATAACACATAGAAGTCAAACGCATAGAAAATTCACTGCAAGCTGCTGAATCCCATAGCGTGGCAGAGGTGAGAGCTGTGGTCCTAGATCTACTCAGCAGTCAGACTGAGCTAAGTACCTATCCTAGATAGGCAACTGTAGGCATACGTATGTACACTTCCACAATACATATATACATACTTACATAAGTGGCCATAAAAACTAGCACAGACAGAAACATTCGAAGAGATATAGGTAGCACAGGCAGCTTTACTGTTTCCATCTCTGGCAGCTCAGGATGGTCTTTTAGTGGGCAATTTATACACACAGTATGGATCCCCTCAGTAGCTACCTTTAGATGCGGAGTCTACACAGTAGCTGACCACAGTAGCTGATGCCTGGATCCTCTGGTTTCACAGTTTCCTCATGCACAAAAACATAAGATGTAAGTGAGTCTGACCCCTGCACCTCACAGTCCCCCTGGCTGCTGGCTTGGATCACCTGTATCCTCTCAGACCACTGTGGTCTCTACAGTTGTTCCAATACTTGGCTCCTGAGCCTCTGCCATACTCACCAGCTAGTCCAGCTGGACCTTAGCCAATGAGCACATGCCAACATGTACCAACTACAGCCTCTGTAGTTGCTGGCACTCAAAAAATATGTCCCTATGAACTGTGGTCCCCAGTTCTGTCTGCTGACATTGAGGTCTCCATGCACACAGATGCATGCTGAAAATAAGAGCCTTACTCAGAAAAATAGTCAAAAATAGATTTTGATGAGAGTATAGGACAGCCTGCGGCAATCGGATATAGTGCGTGGCCAAACATGTTGACCAGCAGCCTGATGAGAGGTACCTGGCCCCTTTTATCTCTTTATCTCTCTGTTTTCCTGCTGTTACTTCACAAGTCATCCAGATCCCTTCCATTCCCTGCCTTTGGTTTCTCCTCTAATTTTCTCATAACAGATTTGTACGATACCAAAATACTTCCCCCTTCACCCCCCACTGAACTGCCTGTCTTTATAGGCAGTATCCACTTTCAGTCTGTAAGGAGGCCTGGAGACCCTCACCTGTTTATTGATGGTGATGGGTCTCAGTCACAGCCCAAGGGGCTGATACACTCCTGAGACGCCATGGGAGGGGCTGAGTTGGAGGAACTCATCCTCCTGCTTGCCGTTGAGCCTCTGGGCTTCTTCAAGTGTGTGGAGATGATCCTTTAATCACAAAACCTGTCACAGTACAAATCCATCTGAAATTGCTTTTGTCTGTTTGTTTTGCAGTTATGTCGTGACAATACCGTGTTGCAGGTCTGGTTGTGTAGAGACAAAAGCACATTTGCAAACCCTGTGGGATCATATTTTAATCTGCTAGTGCTTTTTGGGTAATCTCTATTCAGAGAGGAACCAGAAGTAAAATTTGTCTGTCTAGCTATTTATGGTATCTCCCTTGCACCTAAATTTTACAATTCCTGTTCTAAATTAAGTGGGGACCTTTGCAATGTGGAATGAAGTCAGACCCTTTGAGAGTCTCAAAACAGATATCACCTCTGCTGACCAGTTAAATTACTTCATCTTCTTTAGGTCTAACTTTTAGATGAAAGTGAAGGAAGAATGGAGAATATAGTCACCTAGGGCACGTCAAGAACAAGACTGCCTATTCTTACATAAAAAAAGTTGTAGAGAAGTGGAAAAAATTTATAGCGTCTTAGGGCAGCAATCTAAACCAGGCCAGACTTATTACAGACTGAAATGGCCAATATCTCTCTACTGATAAAGGTAATCCAGGGTGATAAACTCAGATGTAAACACTGTAGGCATCAACATTTTATCTGAGGAATCTCACCTTAAACTCATTAGTTAGATGTGTAATAGAAGAGAACTGGATGCTGCTATAAAAAGTTTGAAGTCACCTGCCTTTCAGCATGTGTAATAGATATATAGATATATATTTACATGAGAACTGATGAACTAGAATCTTAAATTTCTGTACTAACAAAGTGTCTAAATAAGGTAAAATGCACCTCTTTCAATATTTTCTGGATGACATTAAAGGACCAATAAGCTCAATATTTTTACATTACTTTTAGAACAGCGTGAGCTTAAGCCAGAAAACTCCAATCCAGAATTTTCAAGGTGGAGAAGTTTGAGGTTTTTTTAAGTTTCTAATTTTTTTTTATCCAGATTTTAGAGGATTTATTAATTAGAATCTGTGAAGTCAAGATTAGAAAGAAATCCCAAAATAAAACATCATCATGTTATAGGTAAAGAATCCAGGGTTTTATTTGTTTGCTTGTTTCTCTTTGTTTTCTTTAGTTTCATTTTTCCAGGAACAATATTGCTAACCACTAAAATACTAATTCTTATCGTGTTTCTGTCACATGACAAGTCAGGACAAGTCAGTCACATTTGCCTGGTAAAGGCAAATCTTGGAGGAGGTAGGCTAAAGCCTTAAATAATTATTACTTGAGCAATGGTGAAAATTTTGGTTTTCTGCTCATAAATGCATGTTCAGTGTTTCTTCAGGTGCCTCCTTGATTTGATATGGTCATTTAACTGCAGCTTACTTACAGGCTATTTTTTTTGTATTACATTAGCAGTGATTCATACACTACTTTGTTTTTTTCCTTTTTTTCTGTCCTTGGTATGCCTTACAAATTTTACTCCGTATTACATTTCTTGTCATAGTTTCTGTAAGACTGATTTGGCAGCTGCCAAGATGCAGTCAGAGGTGAGCTCCATGATAGGGAAGTACTTAAGCACAGGTGACAGGCTGCACGGCAGCAGCAGTGTGACATTTTATCTGGATATACAGACAATGCGGGCAGTAGCACATTGCATTTGATACTCACAGGAGACAGCTGTGGTAAGTGTGGCAGTGTACAAGTATGTGCTTTGAAAGATTATGACAGGTAAAATCTGACTTTTATTAAGAGGTGGCGGAGAAAAAACCAAACAAATAGATTCTATACTTTGAGATCAATTTCATCCTACATTAAAGGAGTTATATGTATACTGTACATGAACTACATTAAAAAATAGTTTCCACACAGTCCCAGATTTTGAAAAGGCTTGAGTCTCCCTGCCTAATGTGCATTAAATATGACCTTGTTCCATAAGTGGTTCCACCAGTTACGCTGACTTGAATAAAAGCGGCAGTGGTAGGTTCCTGTTTGACACACACAAAACCAGGTATGAATCATTTATTTTGGTTTAAGTTTCTCTTAAGATACATTTAATTTCTGTGTTGCTCATAATTATCAGCAGCAAAAAAACCCAGTAAATGGAATACTGAACTATGCCAAGACTCTTCTGGAAAGTTAGAAGTCACGTATTCAAGAACGAGTACTAATATCTCTCATTCATTCATCACTGAATTTTACTTTAAAAGACCTTGAAAGGAAGAAAATAAAGGGTAAAATGGTTCATTGAAACCCATCACTGGCTAACCATCTTTTTATTTCTTTTGATCTTTTTACAGATCAACTCTGATGTTGGTGAAGAAGAGCCATCAGTGGAAGTGGCTTTCTGCAGCACCAGTAACCCCCACAGCTGGAGTTTGGACAAAAACATTTCTGTCATTCTGGAATGCATATGGAGAGAGAGCAAAGGGATATATGTGCTACTAGGCTTTTATTTTTCTTCACAGTAACCTGAATTCATGACATTTATTCTAAGCACAGCTGTTACTGTCTTTCAGCTGAGAAAAAAAAAAAAAAACTAAGGAGAAAAAAAATTCTTTTGGCATATTTTCCTCCTGTATCTGTGCTGTATAAGGTTTGTATTTGACTATATACTGGGCAAGATCCTTAATAAACATAAATCAATATAGGTTAAATTGAAATAAGTAGAATTAAAATAAGTAGAATTGCGCTGTTTAAATAACTTACAATTTTTAAAATTTGGACCTTGTGATGTGGCCAGAAACTTTTTTTTTTTGTATCAATTACTAATAAGTGAAAAGATACCTAACACAGGATAAGGAGATGACATTTATCTGCATAACTAGCCTCTATGCTATGTTTCTTGTTAAGAGCTTGCATTGAGGTTTCATTATTTTCATACCTGAAACTAGTAGGCAGTAAGCTCCAATTCTTCATTTTCCAGCCCAGTCATCCATTCCTTCAGGAGAAGGACATCTTCAGAGCCCTCCTGCCCTAGTCTGGAGCATGGTACCTCCCCTGGTCTGTGTTTTACAGGTACAGAGCAGTGATGTACAGGGTAGCCAATTGTGTGAAAAAAAGTGATACAAAGGATTTGCCGAGGGCAGGAGCTGAGAGATGAAGAGCAACATTGTGGGTTCCCAGGAAACTACAGCCTGTAAATTCTTGCTGACATGAATGGTAGACACATCATCAGGTCCAAAGCAAAGAAGAAAGGAGGTAATGAGACGACAGTTTTCTGTAGGATACAACCTTAGGTCATAATTTTTGCCTATCTCCTCCTGCTCTCAAAAGATATTCCACTGAGTTAACTGCCCCAGCAGAGAGAGTGAATTGTAGAGATATGCCTAAGGCACGAGATGTGAAGGAGGACGGTTTCTTTAACTACTCCAGACAACTAATAGTCTCCCTATTCTCAGGAATTCTGCACTGTTAATAACACCATATTACTCTTTGGCAAGGAAAAAGTGTTTGTGTTTTATTGCCTCAAGGTTGTTTTTTTCCCCTGCAATTTAATGGAATTAGGAAGAGAGAAAATGTTTGCTTACAGGATCAATGGCAAAAGGAGAGTACAAGTGAAAATGAAAAACAAGAAAATGACAAGAGCAAGATTTAAAACTTTAGCAGGAAAAACCTCTGAAACCAGCACAGCTACGGTAGTGAAATCAGCTAAATAATATTAAAAAAAAAAAAAAAAAAAGAGCATTCTAACTAAGAAAAGAATGCAAACAGGATATAAAGTCATAAGTAATTCAGTCCCTAAAACTTGTAGAAGATTGTTGAGAGGCACCAAAGAAAAAAGGGCAGAACCTTAGATAAATTGAATTAAAAGAAATGTAAGTATCAATATACCAGGAAAAAAAAATCGTATAGTATTTCTTTTGAAGTGTAAATGTCAGTCTTTTAAACAATAATGTAAAAAGAACACTTTAATAAATACTACTTTTCAGTTTTGTAATAATATACAAAATATTTTAGATTTCAGCAGAAACTCAGGAAAATTATTAATAGCAGATTACAAAGTTAGATATTTCAAAGTAGTGGGATTAATAACTTTAATCTGAAACTATGAAGAGAGCTGAGCATGTGCTTTTATGGGCCAATAATGTTGATTTTCAATAAGTCTTGGGCATGGGGTTATAGAAAACAGATTGTATAAGCCAGATGATGATGATGATGATGATGATGATGATGATGATGATGATGATGATGATTATTATTATTATTATTATTATTATTATTATTATTATTGTTGTTGTTGTTGTTGTTGTTGTTGTTGTTGTTGTTGTTATTACCTCTAATAATAATAATTTTCCGGTGTACTTTACATTTAAAGGCTTTTTTAGGAAAATAAAAAATACAGCAAAAAAAAGAAGCCAAAAACCTAAACAAAACCAAAACATGACATATTACTTCGATCAGACTCTAGCTAACTCAATGTTTAAGAGGATGTTTTTTCTAACGGTGTCCTACAAGCAATTGGGTCCTATTTATTAATGATTAACACTGAACAGATATTTGGAGACAGAAAACTAAATCACAAGACATCAAAACCAAGTAGAAGTAATCCAGCTCTTTTCATTTCCGACTATGAATTATCATCAGATAATATACATGCTACTCACATTTCTCTGTTTTGACTTCAGCTTCTTGAGCATGAAACAAATTAATGAAATTTTTATCTCAGTGTTACAATGTATACTAAAATATCTCATAAATTATTTTAGGAATAAAAGCTCAAGCTCACTGTACAACTTGTACACTGTATGACAGGTTCCATGTCTCTACCTCCTAGTAGATTAAAACTCCCAATACAGAATAGGTATTAAAAATATCAAGTTCATTTCATGACTGCAAAAATATCCTTTCTAGTTTAATAGATTTTCATAGATTTGTGTCTGAGTCTGGCAAAGTGAAGAGGGACACATATAACTATAATAACATATATAATTAACTCTTGACTAATGGTTAATAATTTGCTGTTTATGATGAAAAATAGAAATTGCAATAAATGCTATTGTAACAATCTTGGAGAAGACAAAATGAAGGCCTAGGCTTTCGTGTCTATTTAGTACTTTTATGGTGCATTTTATTATTATTTAAATTCTAGGCATACTTACAATTCATATGTAGGAATGGGACAACATTATTTCAGGAATTTCAAAAATATTCAGGACACAAAACCAAAAATTACTTGATTTTAATAACTTAAAAATTCACATGGCTAGTCTAGGATATTTTATGTAGAGTCCTTACTTGATGAATCTGGATTAAGCACCCTTTTCTGAGACAGGTGAGGTCTTAAAGACAGATTGCCCAATCTACAAGTATGTGTTAAAGATGTCTGGGGGTAGGGAGAAGGCACATAAAAAAAGCCAGGTGACCTAGCACAGGGGGAAAAATATGACTGACAGAGAAGTATCCTAATTTTTTTATGTGCTCTAGAGAAGATGATAGTCTGACCTCATCAGTAGGGTGCAAATTGCAGCCTTCATCTTTACCACTGCTGTTGTGCTGTGTGCTGTATTTCAGTAATTGTTCCATTTCCAAACCATTACTTATACTAAGTAGAAGGTAGGTCTTACACTGGATATCATGAATATCATGGGGAATATCTCACAGCTTATAAAGTAAAATGCAGCAATTCTTTAGACACAAGTGCACAATCTCATTTTTCTGCTGAATTTAGGATCACAAGAAAGATGACACTGCTGACATATTTATTCATTTCTTAATCATTTGTAGGACAGCATCTTATGACAACAACCTTGGGCTGATAAGGGCAATAAAATACAAAATAAAAATTTAATTCCCCAATTCTGCAGCTTTTCACAGTCCCCATATTCAGAGAAATTGATTGCGTTCCAAAACCAGTCCTTTCCAAATAACAACCACATCCCTTTGTAATTCTGTTGAAAGCTCTTGGTCTACTCTGTCAAATGCATTTTAAATTCTCTTTTAAAAACTGGAACTTTGATGGCTTTGGTCTAAAACTTTTGACTAATTGAAAATGATCTTTTTTTGAGGAGCACAGGCAGTTCTGACCTATGAAAGGTCTCTAGGTCTCTTAACTCAGATTTTTAGCTTGAATGAAGTAAAGCAAGCTAGACAGGCTCCAAAATAGCTATCACCTAAAATAGGGGACACCTATGATCACAGTACAGACAGACACCGAACTTGAATTTTAGGTTTAGGTTTGCTAGCAGATTGTTTGACCATGAAATGAATGGTGGCTTTTCACAGATTCTCAGACAATAAATACCATGTGATTTAAACAGTTGCACTCATGGTACTTGAGTGTAAGAGGTCTGCGTTCAGTATTTCATTTGTTAGGGTACTCAGATGGGCCAGAAGAAAAGAGATTCAATAGGAATTTATGAATATTCGTAAAATATTAATAGGAAAGTTTCCCCCATTTATTTTCCTGCCATATCATCTAATAGCTGAAATATTATTTTGTCTTTGTTTAGGTCACATGTTGACTTTTAAAAACCTTGGTTTTACCCTCATTCATTTCAATCCCTCTTTCATTTTTTGGCTAAGCATTGAACACATTTTTTCAGATGAAGTCTTGCAATGTTTTATAAAATTTCATTGTTTCTGTTTCTCTCTTGAATGTATCTCTTATAGTCATTACAGCCCTATTGCTTCACGACAAAGGAGTGCCTTCAGATGTTATAAATTCCCATCTAATTGCAGATATTTATATCAGTCCTGCTCATCCTATTTCTGAATGTCTGTCATGATATCCTGACTTTCCTGAAGCGGTCTCCAACTCTGTGCATCACTAATCATTATTATCACCATCTTTTCTGTAGAAGAGCTGTTAATTCATAAATTAATTTAGAAGTTTTTAAGATCAATACAGGAAACACTCCAAGAATAGCCTCCTATCAGCTTCCTAGTCTGACTCTCAGCATACCCACTTTTTTCTTTAGTAGTTTCTTACCCCTTACAATCCTGGAAATGATGTCTGTTTTGTCCAGCTAAAGTAAAAGTTTCCAAGTGGTACCACATCTTTCTTACATATATATTTTTTTTAATTGCAGTGTTTATAGATTAGATCTGTATTTTCCTTGACTAAAAAAATTACTTGTAGGTGAAGATATTATCTATTTTGCTACAATTTACCTTTGATAGTATCGTATGAAACTACATCACATTTTCTATTTACCTCCATGTTCCTTCTTCTGTGGTTTAAATTTTATTCAGTTTTGCCTGGACTCACCATTCAACATACTGTACTATAGAAACTTGACAAACTGATCTAAACCACAAATAATTGCACTAGATTTGCAATTTTTTTAATATGTACTTTTAGAATTAAAATAGATTTTTGGGCGTGTGGGGTAGTTCATGTTTCACTTTTCCCATTGTGATGAAGTTCTTTATACCATTTTTTCCTTTCTATTTTTATTCAATATGAAGTATGAAACCTCTATTGAAAAAGTATATGGCTAAATATAGACCTTTTTTTTTTTTTTAATCTGTATCATCATTGCAGAGTGGCCTCATTTCTTCTGTCCTCATCTGGCAGGTTCACCATTCCCATTCAAGTGCTCTGTCAATCTAATTGTTCTTTTTCCCCGTCCGTATTAAAATTAGTTCTGTTAGAATAGGCTAAACTGCTTAGAAACTCTGTGCTTTCAGTTTCCTTCTGTATAAGGGACCTATAATTGTTTCTCTTTCTCTATGGTGTTTCATTTCTGTAAAGTGTTTATCTTTAGACAGGTGTTGTATAGAACATATTTTCTAAATATGTTCTTATAAAAGGTCTATGTAACTTGTTTCTGTCCTCAATTACTATAATCATGATTATCTGAAGAAAAAGTTGCATGTGGATGAGCAGGAATGGAAAGTGTTCTTTGCATTAAATATATAACACATAAATAAAGATTTTGAAAGAATTTACCTTGGTTTTTTAGAACTGGAAATTCATTCCTGACCTACGGAGTTTGTGTGCCAAGAAGATTTTCCCTATTACTCTCAATCAGTACATAAGGCATTTGTCCACTTAACCATAGGAAAAAATGACACAAAGAATTAGATAACATTCTTATCAAAACCCATCAGAAGGCAGGTACTAACAAAGATTTATTTATATGACTCCATAACAGACTGGATGTTCCAGACTAAATAATCAAAATCTATCTTCATTGGGACAGGGAAGTGGATCATTCAGGAGTGACATAGAGAAAGAAAATTGCAAAAAGGCAAGTAGTCACCATTTAAAAATAAAAATAAATTTCACATCTTGAGAAATATTATGATTTATTTGTTTTATATAATTGAGTATTCTCTAAGTGGTCAGACCTCCTCAGCCCTCATTCTACTCTCTAGATGGATCTTTTGGAATTTACAATGCGCTCTGTCTTCAATAAGCTCCTGCTGCTACCACTTTTCTTATATTTCTTCAGTTACGGGCCAGTCCTTATCTTATATAGGTCCACATTCCAGTGTTGGAAGTCACTGAAGTCAATTTAATTCAGCTAAAAGGTGGATCCTAATGCATCTAATATGATCTGCTCGCTATGCTTTTAAGATGTTCACTGTTTCATACCCAAAAGGTTTTCCTGGATATTAGTCAAAGACTGTATAACTGAAGAAAGCTCCTTGCTGCTGTATCTTCAAAGGATCAGTTCAATAAAATCCTGTATCCATTAAATTTCTTTTACCTACCATGATATACATGTCAGCATATTTTACCAGTAATTGAAAAATAGTAAGGCAAATATGAGAATGCACACCTTTAGGCCTTCTAATTAAAATTTCTCTTAACATGACTAATATGGTTGACACTATCCATACTTACTATGTGAATGAATATCAATTACAATAGGTGTATTCCTATCTACTTTTTAAAGATACATTTTATCTCTCTCTGGATGTATCTATATGTATCTAAAAACAAAAACCAAATTGAAATATTTGATTTGGAACTCCTCCTGTGTGCCAGCTGCTTAACATAATATGCTTTTTTTTTCAGGTTACATATTTATTCAGTCATCAGAGAGACTGAAATGTGGGTAAACAATGTAGTACATGTTTTGAAAACTAAGTTATGGCAGTGGAATAATTTACTGAGCCCTTGGAGCTCAAGCATAAAGCATGTTCTTCATCAGCTCTGACAACAGAGAAAATATGCCACATGTACAAATATGTCTGTACATGCATATTTGTGTAATACACTTTATTAAATGAAGGGTTAAATATCAAAAAATCCATTCACTTGCAATTAAAAATTGGAAAATCACTATAAAAAGTAAAGTATGTTTTAGTACAGAAAAGAAGGAGGCTGGGGACTCTCTGGTTTTGAAATTGCTAGGTCATTTTTGGACAAAGATTAACTCTGATTCAGTAAGAAGTAACTCTTCATTAACACTTAAGTCAATGAGATTACTCTCTGACCCTTTGTCCTAATCTTCTGACAGTGATGCCTTCTGAAATAGTGTTGGAACTGATAGACAACCTCAGGGCCAGCTCTGAGTAGGCACATTTGTTCTTGTATATGAAGTACTTGTTGACATCAATGCATATATTTAAGCTCTTTCAGAATATAAAAACACTTACAGTATATTTAAATCTATGGATTTATATTAGATTAACATAATCTAGTTTGTGTTTCCCCGGGCATGACATTTGCTCAGATATTAATAGCTTTGAAATAACAAAAGCATTACTCTATCACAAACCCCATAAGAAAATAGATGTAACTTGATTGTCTATGCAAACACTAATCTCACATTCTGTTTTCACATTTGAATTGAGAACTGTAGGTTTGCTTTTGAATTCATGTCAGCATGTGCTTATCTGCTCAGGATAGAGAAGTTGTCTCTGCTCCCATGCTCTTACAATTTGCAAAGAGGTTGTTGTTTCAAATGTTATTTTTTTCTAGTAAAGAGACAGCTCATTAGATCTCATTACTAGTCAGCAGCTGTCACAGAGCATGGATTTCAAACTTGTGGCAATACATCTCTTCACAAAAGCTTTCTCCAAAAAGCTTTTTTCTTCAAAACATGGGGAAACAATTTATTTTATTATTAACCTCAAATGACATTACACATGGCTGCATTTACACCTTTTGCTCTGCTGAAGAGCAAAGTAGTTTAAACTTGTGCTATGGTATTTGTTCCCTTTAAAATGCTGATTTCTCCTGTTGGAAAAATGTAAACCAAAAAAAAGAAGTGAAAAGAAAGATATTTCATCACCAAATTCTGTCACAAAAACAGGAGGGAAATATTTTATGTAATTCTATTGACAGCCTTTTTGCAAGAAAAGAGGGATTCCAGGGAATTCATTGCTTCAATCAATGAAAGAAGAGAACTTGAGCTAGAGAAGGTTGACCAGGCAACTCCCATTTGTATCATCAGAAACTACGTGGTTAGTGTGTTACACCAAGGAACAAAGATATCTGGGGAATGTTGACTGTGTAACTTCAGAGTTAGTAAAGTTAATTTAACATATCTGAACAAGTGTATTACAAAGGTCTTACTTCTGAAAAAGATTTTACAGCCCTTGCATTAAAATTAGAAAAAATAGGATTGTTATTTGCAGAGCTAGAAAAAATTTAAACCCATCTTATTATTTGAATACATCTTTCATCTTTTAGAAAATATAAAATGAGGGATTGTACACAGTGTTGCAGGTCTAAGTGTTAAAAACCACAGAAACCGCCTACCAAGTGCTGTCATATAAAGTATTTTGCATCCTTAAGCAGAAACCTTAGTTAGAGAGCAGCAACCAACATTTTCCAGTTCACGGTGCTCTTGTTAAAATCCAAAGGCTCAAGGGTTCCCACAGCAGACTCTAGTTCCAGTAAGAAAATAAAAAGAATTTGCAGCTTTTCATGCAGTTTAAGTCAGACATTTTCTGAAAAAGAGGAGATAGAAATGGTTTGATTTATAACATATGACTCTGATGACACTTTTCTGCATTTCTTTGATCCTTAATATCAGTTTGTTTAATTTTTTGCTTGTTTGTTTACAAAGCATTTTACAGTGTTTTTTTCTGTTTCCACTTGATATAAAGAATATAGGAGTGCCAAATTACTGAATTCCAAAGGAGAAAGGTGATCTGTTCTTTTGTTGACTATTTTGAATTTTAAACAAATGTTTCCTCATTTTACCATCTGCCACTTGCAGCATATTTAAAGTGTGTAGCTTAAGAATTCCAATAAATATTTTATACAAAGCCCAATCACTTTTATGTGTGACTGCCAAAACTCAGGATAAAAGAAAATGGTATGGAACATTAAAGCAAGGTGGGTTATAAAAACTGCTTTGTAGGTTCTGAGTAAGCACATTTGGATATTTTATGGGCAAAATAGTGCTACCTACTTTGACAATTGGGACTTTCTCTAGAGTTAGGAAAAAAACCAACACCAAAACAAACCAAAACAAAAAAAAAAAATACCCCACCCTTGGAATTTCTTTCATTTACCTGAACAGCTCATTTGGTAAACTAAATATGTATGAAAGTGATAATAAATTCCCAGATCCTGGGGTGCACAACTGTCATATTAACCTAATCAGAGCAACAGCACGGATGATTCATGCTTAAGTAAGGTTATGCACAGAAATACCTGTTTTTCATCTCTTTCTCTCTATAATTCTGTACTTGGGACACGTGACAGGTCCCGTACCAGCCATGTACACTCTTTGGTCTCAAGCCAACAGAGCAGATTTCTAGTGGGCTGCCAGTGACAGACCTTGCAGCTAGAATGAACTGCTGCTAGCCAAGGTGATATGCTGGCTTCCTGAGCTGCACCTGGAGAAGCCAGGCACCGCAGGATGAAATGTGACACTTTGCTCACGTAGTCATCATGGTGGAATTCTTCATACCCAGCTTTATCTAGCTCGTAATGATTTTAAACATTTCCACTAGTTACTGTAGACTCTGTATTTAAAGGAAAGAGTAGGACATCTCCAAAGGGTGATTCAGCTCCCTTGCAGATATCTCCCAATACTCTGATCAAGCTAGACAAAAATATTCTGCCTCCGTACGCCATCATGCTTACAGTGAAGCTATGGAGGACAGGAATACACCAGAACTGTCTTATTTTCCAAATTTTTAGAGAAACTAATGAATCACATTAGTTTATATGAGGATTCTGTTCCTGTGGTAGGTGTTAAGGGTGCTCTGAGTGCATTGGCCATACAGAGGATTTAGGGAGATGGACATCTAGCTTTTGAATCCTTGCCAAACTATATACTTGTAACCATGAGTATTCAGACTAAGCCATAAGCTGAGATGCAGAGTGTATTGACTACTGCTGATATGCACTTTTGGCACTCTAAAGGTAAAAACAATGACATCTGCAGCATACAAGTCCCTCCGAAATGAGGTGGCCTTGAGATCACAATTTAGGCATGTAAGTCCTTTCCTGATACCTAGATTTATGTGGTATGCCAAAGGTCACAAAGGCAATCCACGGCAGAGAAAGGATTTGACCCAATGCCTCAACTCCTGAGGTAATATTTGAAATACTCTACAAATCAGTCTACCTTTGTTACAGTTTACTATGTGAGAATGTAATTTGTTTCTAGGCAAAATATGTTCCAGATGGTTTGCATTTATAACCACGCTTGAGGAAGAATTATGAAAACACTTGTTTGGCTCCCATCTTAGAATTAAAGATTAAATACTTGCCATTTACGAGTGTCTGGACCTAATATTTACGTACAATTTTCACTTTCTAGAGCAAGATTCATATCTGGTTTTACCCCAGCTGCCCTTGACAGAAATTATGTTGCATAGGTGTGGACAAAAAAGACTTTTTGCTCATAACAAAGATATCTGAAACTTAATTTCTTTACAGCCCAGGATTTTTTTACTACTAATACACTAAGCAATTTGCTGCTGAACTTTTCAAAATGTGGGAATGTTTTCTTACTTGTGGGAATAAGCTCAAAACATTGAAGTGAAAATATGGAGGAACACAAACAAAGGGAAAAACAGATTTTTAACATTTTTTCCAAGGTATATGGTGAATCTCTAACTAAAACAGTTCAATTAGCCTCAACATATGAGATTTTTATATTTAACTCATCCAAAAACATCCCATGATTTTTTTAGGTCACAGTTATGTATCATATAGCTAGATTAGAACTCATCTAATAACTAGACTGCAGCATGCTCAACTGAGAATTCAAAATTCAAACCAAAGCTCCATTTCACAGGAAAGCAACATAATTTTTAAGTAAACATTCTGGTTCCAGTGAGGACAGAGTTAATTTTTGCAGTCGCCAGGAGGGGACATGGCTAAGACTCAGGTTATTCTATACCACGTCACATCATTTTCTGGAAATGGGGAACGGAGTCTTTCCAGGTCAGGTGGTTGGCAGAGGGAGAGGTCAGGTATTGTCAGGAGTGTGAACTCACGTGCGACTTGTTCATTTCTTGCACACTTTTTTATTAGTAATGTTGTTGTTACTTTCTTATCTCACTGCTGTTTCCTGTAAATTGCTCTTATCTCAACCTGTGATCTTTACGTTTTTTCTTCCAGTTCTCCTCTCCAGTCCATCGCAAGGGGAGGGAGAGGGGGGAGTGGGGAGTAAGCGAGCAGCACATGGGTTGGAATGTTTCAGTGGGAGCATTAAGCTAGGAAATACCATTCCGAAATGATGACAGTAAATAAGCAAATTAAATGTGATTTAAATTTCAATATTAATGTGTTCATTATAATCGGAAGGTGCGATATTAATTTTTTGTGCCAATTCTGTCTTAGACTTAGTTTTTATTAAGCATAATTCAACAGTTTTAGATTGTGTAAATAAAGGATATATTTCTTGGTTTTATTTCAGTTTATATTTTCTTTATCAGGCTTATGTGGTTTGTGAATCCTTTTTCAAAATGCTGATTAAAGATTTCTAATAGGAACTCTGATAAGATGAAAACAGTAGTCTTTACTTTGAAGCATAGACAACTGAAAAAGATAATGAAATCTTGTGAGGCCGAGGAATAAGAATGCTATTTTTACAATAAACAAGTCTATTTAGCCATAGTGAAAGAGAGAAAATTTCAGACTGATAAGGGAAAAAAAATAAATTTCTAAAAAAAAAATTAACTGCAGTAAAATGTTATTCTCTGAATTTTCTCAAAATGTAAAAATTTTAATATGAAATATTCAGTATTGTATCAGAAAAAAAAGCCAACTAAACAAGAAAGCAAAAATGAAACCCAGATTTTTTATTGAAAAATAAATCTTTCATAAAGTATATTTATAAAACAGAAGATCATATGGCTAATAAAAGTGATCCCGCTTTTTCCTAAAGCACCTTTCTATAAAAATAATTTGTGTTCCTTATTCTATTCATGCAGTGAGTAAATTGCCTCCCAAAATAAATAAATGAATAAAATCTGTCATTACAGTGATTTCACAGTCCTGGTTCTGATTGACATCTCTGACTGTTATGGCATGCTGCACTAGTAACACCTTTATCTTATCATTTATGACTGAAAATGTTAAAGAAGATATTATATATCATCAAATTTTTTCACTGTCTGTCTGTGGAAGTAAACTTTAATCTCAAATATAGAATAGTTGAAAACTTTTAGGTGAGGCGGGAAATCAGTCCCGTATGAGAACAAAAAATAGCCAAAACTTACAAAACAGTAAATGAATTCCTTAAAGTAAATTCCTTTCCACAATATTACTAAAGATAAAGAAATTATGATTTATACTAATAACATTAAATGCTTTATTTATTTTTCAGAGTATTTCAACAGAAGACATTAGCTACCTTGCATGGATTCTCAAAGTGCTGTGACAGGTACGTATTTTCTTATTCGGTGCAATACATTTACAATTAATGTTGGTAAGCTACTCTTGTGTATTCTGATTATTACTTAAGCTTTGGCAAAATACTAATTTGACTGTGGAATTGAGCTTATTTGACTAAAGAAAGTATCAATATATCTGCAGTTTTCACCCTGATATTCAAGGTTGTTTTTTTTTATGGAGCTCCAGCTGTCTCAATAGGGAAGTAAGGGCTGTAATCCATTGTAAGGGAAAAAAACATAAGATACACTTCTAGTTATTGGTATGTGTGGTTTGCAATATTTGGGTCCTCTTCTGTCACATTTCTTCCTTCCTCTTCCCAGAAATCTTACAAGTTCATCCTGATTTTTTCTACTTATTTATGTTTCTGCCAAATAACACAGACTCCATTGGACTCTTGAAGACATCTATGGTGCATCCTTCGAGTGATAAACCATCACTTTTAATTGCTCTCTGACTTGTACTGTTTTTTCTTAAATTAGTCAGAATAAAATTTTACACATTTGTTTATTTCTTTTAGGTGAATCTTCTCATATAATGGTCTCAGAAGCTGACACATGGAAAAAAATAATCATCATCATCATAACCATATGGTATCAGTTGAAATGATAAGCATTATAATTTTTAAAAATAAATAATCCCAACAATCTTTGCCACTACACCGCCCTCCCAAAAAAGCCCCTAAAAGACCCCCACAACCTCTCAAAAAAGAAAACAGGGTTACCTTAGGTAAGATTGTTTAAAAATATTACTTTTTAGGATAAGGTATATTTTATGTAGTGTTCTTTATCGGTAGATTTCAACCCTTCTTGGAAATATCTATTTTATAGCAAAGGAACTAAGGCACAATAATATGACCTTATTGCCTAAGGTCAAAAGTGCTGCTCAGAAGGAAATCAAAACTTAAATCCTTTTCTAAGACAAATCACTGACAAAGACCTGCAGAATCCAGGATTAACCTGTGTGATCTTTTTGTTTGTGGGGCAGAAGAAGGTGTTAGTGGCTAGAATCAAGTATCAGTTTCAGCTTTCTTAACAGTCATTAAAGAAAATTTGTTAACAATGTGTTTTTAAGAAGTGGTCAGCTGCATTCTGTACTGCAGAATAGTTCTCTCTGACAACTTGCTCTGGTTGTAGAGGTTGTGGAATACTCCTCTTGAGGGACTTCACACATAAAAAGTAAATAAACTGAAGATATTCTTGTACCTTAACAACATATGATATTCAGGTCCCAAGTTAGTCCTAGTGTTAGGCTTACAAATCTCCAGTAGTCTCTTAAAGACTATTTCATATGAAAAGTATTCTGTGGTATGGGTTTTTTTTATTATTTTTTTCTGAAGTTAAGCTTCTTTGTATGAGTAAGAAGATAGCAAAGCTTCCTTTTAATCCAGACTCCAGACGGTTTAGGAAGAAATTATGTGTTTTTCACTTCCTAATCAAGTTTTCTAAACAATTTGCTGCTACATTCTCTGTTGGTTAACTTTTTGTCAGAGTATGTGGACCAGTTTAGGGACAATTGTATGCATGAGCATCCATCTGTGTGGTCAACTGGGGCTTCCTCCTAGGCTTTAAAAGTGTAAGGCTCAATGGTAAGACACAGGTAAGATATCAGATCCTCAGTAGAAGATGTTTTTTAGACCAACTCATGGAATCTTAAATTCCATGGGATTTAAGGTGCTTGCAATGCTAGGCTATAAGTTGATGATGACTTTGTGATGCTATGGTAATGGTATAGTCCAAGATAGGTGCCTAACTAATGACACATTCAACATTTTGTTGTGAAATTCCTCACAAGGACTGGTGTTTTTTTTAGATTAAAAAAAAAACCAAAACATTTTATTTCTGAAGGAAAAGTAGAGAATTAACGTTAGGATTGAATTTTAGCCTCTGAAAATGGGATGTTGTGTCTCTGGTTGATGAGGTTATAGATTTTTATCATAGGATAGGGAAAGATTAAAGACTTTTATTTTAAAGTCTTTTTTTTTTTTGTGTGTGTGTGTGTGTGTATGTGTGTATGTGTTACCAAAAAGGGAGCAATCAATAATTTAAAAAGATAATAAATATGACAAATATGTTGTTCCATAATGAAACCAGAACCTTGAATAAGCATCGTAAAGAAGATGCTGTCTAGATTAAGTTTATGATGACAGTGGATGGATTTGTACATTATAGCTTGAGGACAAAGGAGTTAAAATAAAAATTGAGGAAATTTGAAAAGATCATAAAGAATGCAGGAACCTACAAAACCAGCCGTTACCAGTAAAATGTCTGGTTCTTCATTTTTCAAGCAAACTGATGGAATTAAGATGTAGATTAAAGTCATTTTAGCCCTGTTGCTTTCAACGGAATTACAATGATTGTTACCATGGGGAACTTCCCATGGCTGAAAGACTCTGTATTCCCATTCTCCGCACTTGTCCCTCTTCTAGTTAGTGGATCTTTAACCTATGAAGTCCTTTGTTGCAAGATAAATATGATATTAATCAATGGGATTTGCATCAGAGAGGTGTACTACATGATTTGTTTATGCAAATAGCGCAAAAAGTGAACACTCCAAGGGCAAGCAGTAAGTGATGTTTGATTGGAGCTATTAAGACCAACATGAAATGCTGTTTAATAAAATAACGTCATGTGACTTTTAGCACTAGATTAATCAAAAAGGTTAATGTGTCATTCAAGAAGAAAGAAGGAACAGATAGCATTTCTATTTACTGCTTATGAATAGGAGTAAGATTTCTGCAGTTATATTTCAAAACAAAATTACAAATAATTGTCCGTTATAATTGGTGAATGGTCAGATACCTAATGAATGTGTTCAGAGAATCATTCCATATTAGAAAATTACCATTACTAAAGGGTAGTGAAAATAAATGTATTTTCACATGAAGAATTAATTATTTCTGTGAATTCTTACAGAAACATTGATACAAGCAATATGAGAATCTATTAGTCTGCTGACTAAGAAATGTAATCCTGAGGAAAAAGTCTGATTTTCTTGAAATCCACCAAACAGCTATTCCTGTCTTTCTCAGCAGAGACAGCAAGGAAGGTTTATTTCTTCGATTTCCTTCTCATTTTCTCTGAGGTCTGGTGTTCTACTAGACCCCTGAACAGACACTTCCTGTGCCTCATTTTCATGTATCTTTGTATTCAGTCAGAGTGAAGTTTAGAGAATGAGAATATTTAAGATTTTATTTAAATCTTAAATTAATTTTAACTTACATAATGCACAAGGCTTTTACTTGAGGCTTCACTGGAAGTATTAACTTCTTTCTTAGTTAATGCATTAATTATCTACACTGGAAGCAGAAACATCATCTTCCAGTTTAGCTGACCAGTCACACAGCAGTAATCATGAGTAAAATTATTCTGGTATTTGTAATGGCATACAGTAATACATGTAGTTATGTCATTCCAGAAGCTCAGAATATCACCCTTTCCCTGCTCCTCACTGATTCTCTAGCTTTTGCACCCGTTCATCTAGCAAAGCTTGTGCATTCCTTTCCATGCCTCGCTCAGACACAACAATCAGTAAGGTTAGTGACTGTGTAAATAAGATAATTCTATCAATTTGTTTCATTTTCACATATGAGGGAATAATGGCTGCACAAAACCTGCTTTTTTCTCAGACTTGCCAAGTGTTTTGATTCTCAAGGAAAAACACACCCTGATCCCTTCCTTTGCCTCTAAGATCTTTACAGTCACTAGCATTCTGCTAATTGCTGTTTGTAGGACTGTTGTTCTACTGTAGAATAGCAGCAACAGACACAACAGTAAATTGTGCCTCTGCTCCTAGAAATTACTTGACAAAAATAACCTCTTTGAAGAAATAGAGGTGTTGAAAAATTCATTATTAACATAGCAGTTTATTTGCCCGGGTTTGATGATTTGGTCTTCTTTCCACTGCTTGATGATGCAAATCAGTTGTAGTTTAAATCAAGTCAGATAGTCACAGTCATTTTGCCTCAAGGAACACTACAGCAGAGAGAGCACTCTGCGAAAGCTTATCCATTGTTTGTAATGAGGAAACAGCTATTTCATAACATAAGCATTGCCATCTTGGAAAAGATCTATATTTAGTCAAATTACTTGTCCTATGGTAAACACCAGACTGTTTACAAGAGTGACAACTTAAAGAGTGTTTTTTTACTACCTTATGTAGGTAGGAACTGCTCATCCTGATGAACAGCCTTGGTATTTTTGTTCCCAGATCGGGCCCTGGTGATAGGGAATTGTCACATCCATAACACAGGCAGACTAGAATAGAAAGGATGTTTGCACTGTAGCTGCTCTGAATTGGAACAGCTAAGGCAGGGACTGATAACCTCTTTTCTGGAAATGCTACCTCAAAGCAAAATTGAATGTAGTGCAATGTTCTGCTGTCAGATCCTGAAGAAACATCCATCATATCCCTAAATTTGCAGGGGAACCAGTACTCTCAGATGGCTTAAATGCCTAATTTTTCTACCCTGGGATTTGTAGTGCTCTGCTGCAAGGCATCGGGACTGGTGTTGTTTATGGTCCCAGTGAAAAGATCAGTTGGGTTCAGTAAGACACTGCTTAAAATACCATTTATTGGAGCTAACACTGCAGGGAAAAAGAAAATAGTATAGATAATCTTACATGCTTCAGATGTAAGGAACAGTTGTGTATCATTACAAAGACCTCCAGTCAGGAAACAGCACATAATGCAGATCCCATCTGTTTGATGGCATTTAGGTCTTTAGAGCTCTTATAGGATATTCTTAGAAAAGAACAACTCTATTAATCATTTCTAGTGTCAAACAAAAGGATGTTCACATGAGAACAGGCTGCTTCACTTTCAGATAAATACAAGCACACACAGGTGGTGTTATTGCTGATGCAAATGGCAGCTGCCTACAGGCTCCTTCATTACTAGGACCAGCTAAGCATACCCTGCAGCCACGGGCTGTGCACGGTACAACACAGCCCTGAAGGGGAAGCACCATAGTACAATGTGGCACAGCAAAGGCCTGCACCTTCTGCACAGCAAAGGCAAACTCTTATGTGGATTATTAGTTCTTTAGTGTCCAATGGTCTTCCAGTTAGAATCACTACTGGTTTATCTAAAATGTTTCTACCATTAGCTGCTGTGCATGCCATTCATGAAATAACTCTTTGAAATGCTCAGATGGCAAATAATACTCTACATCTCAGTGTCCTCAACAAACTGCTCAGCATACTTCATCTGTATTCCACCATGGAGACAGCATGGAGATAGCATCCTCCACCAGTGAACCATGTGCCAATGAACTGAACCAGAAACTGAAACATGGGAAGACTTTACCTGTTCTTTCTTCCTACTGCTGTAAAATTCCTACAGGCAGATAATAGTCCTGTCTGCGATACACACATGAATAAAATTTGCCTTTTCCCTTGCCTCCATTAGTCTCATATATAACTCTAACAACTGCCCAATACTCTGAAGCTCTCAGTCTCATAACTACTACGAATTCATTTAAATGAAAAAATATCCCTTCATTATTCTCTCTGGTAAACAGGTGAGCTTTTTTGCTTGGTCATATTTATGTGGCAGAAACACATACATTTTAATTTTATATTCTGATAAAATTTTCTCTTTTTATTGTATCAGCCTCTATTTCTTATTATCATGGTTACAGGGATGACACCAGTTTTAAACCTAATTTCTTTAGAACATTTACAGTTGGGCATATTTCTATTTCAGGTTTTCACCTGTCTTTGAAGAGAACAATTGAAGTTCATTGTGTCTTGGTTCTTCCCTTCCAATCACTAGAACAGTTTAGTACTTTCCGTGTTCTAACAAACCTCTAGTTTATCTCTACAAAAAGAGGTACCAATACAGTATATTGTAATACATTACATCTTGGATGTCTGTACATGACACTATGAGATTTGTTGCATAATTCTCCAGTCTCATTGCTTATGCAACCTTGCATCTTTGCTCTTTAGAACCCACATATGCACTAAATGACTTTCCATTGGGGTCCCTGAAGAGACACTAAATCTGAAAAAAACTCAACCTAAGGTTCACACAAGATCTTCAATTTGACAGTTTCTGTTCAGTAAAGACCTGAAGCAGCAATTTTAAATGGTTTAATTTGCATTTCATGGCATCTTATTAGTAATAAAAATATTTCAGGTATATATATCTAATATGTGTTAAGATTTTTTTCCGCATATATATTTTATGAAACTTTCTATGTTGTGAATTTATTTCATCATCTTTCATGTTGTTTTAATTACATTTTTTATACCTCATTCTGTCATTCTTCAGAATCTCACATGTTGAACTCTTGATGGCCAGAAGACTTATATAAAATTAGGGAATCATAGAGTGGTTTGGATTGGGACAGACCTTTAAAAATCATTTTTATAAGCCTGTGCCATGGGCAGAGGCACCTTCCGCTAGACCAGGTGATTGAAAGCTCCATCTAAACTGACTTTACACGCTTCCAGGAATGGGACATCCACAACTTCTCTGGGCAACATTTACATCATCAAAAATGTCATTTTTATTTAGTATTATTTATTTTAGAACTTTTACACTTTAACCTGTTACTGCAGGCCCCGGTAAAAAAAGTATTTCTTCAGCTTTCTTATAATTTTTTTTATATATTGAAAGGGTCCTCAGACTCTTCTCTTCCCCAGGCTGAACAACTCTCACTGTCTCAGCCTCTCTTCACAGGAGAGGTCCTCCAGTCTTCAGATCATCTTCATGGCCCTGCTCGTTAAGCACTCTAAGAGGTCTATGTCTTTTCTGGGGACCCCAGAGCTGGATACAGTACTCCAGGTGGGAGTACTGTAGAGAGCTGGATACAATACTCCAGGGCGAGCAGAGGAGAAGGGGAGGACCACTTCCCTGAACCTGCTGTCTGTGCTCCTTTTGAAGCAACCCAGGACACAATTGGATTTCTGGGCTGCACGGGCAGATTGCCAGGTCATACCTAATTTTTCAGCTACCAGTATTGCCAAGTACTCCTTTCAATCCATTCATCCCCCAGAATGCACTGTTCTGATACAGACTGTACAAGAACTTTCTGCTTTCTCCTGGTGTATGACTGGCACATGTTCAAGCCAGAATGTAAATAAAAAATGTTTAGAAGCTTAACTTTGTCACCTTATATCATAACAGATTCCTTTAATTTTATCTTTATTGGGAACTGTTGCAAACCTCTTGTTGATGTAAAACTCAATGATTTGCCTACTAAGTTTGATGAAAATGCCAGTGTACGTTCAAAAACCAGTTCAACTTTTGTTCTAGTAAACAGACAGATGAAAACTTACTTCATGTGAGAAGATGCTTATTCTGATAAGAAGGTATCTTAGTCTCAGATATAAAATAAACATACATCCAAACCCAGAAATAATAATAGATTTATAATAGTTTAAGTGGACAGATTATTCCCTCTTTAATAAATGTTTTCAGAAAGTAACTCTAGCAAAATTGCCATGACAGCTGACCCTCAAACCTTACAGGTCCTACTGAACTACAAGCTTTATCTTATTTCTGACCTGTGTTCCACTTAAAGCAGTGTGAGTTAGAAGGTATTCATTTCACCATGACAGTAACTGAGCATTCTGGGGAAGCGAAATGTTTTTGATATTATTTTTTTCAGAATGAGAGTGAAATGAATAACCTTACACACCCCTACATGAAACTAAGCTTTCTAGATGGGCAGGATTTGAATTATTGTCTCAGGAAAATGAACACTGGAGCTAACAGAGTTTTTTAGCTGACTACCAAAAGGACTAGACCACTTTAAAGACAAAAGTTGCTCATCAAAATTGTTTTTCCATTTTCAAATTCTTTTTTCCACATGCAGTTCATGTTATATACTCTTGCATGTTTCCTATTTTCAAGTATTCTACAGAAATGTAAATTAGAACTAGCTATAATTAATTTTTATCAGTTTTAACATTTGCTTCTTCCAAAATGTCTGCAACTGAAACAAAAATCTAAAACATTGGAAATACTACAAGTACATATTTTATTATTCCTTGTTGATTTCATTACCACCAAAGTCTATGGTGCAGAGTCCTTGTTTTATTAACCAGTGATAGTGGGTACCTCTCTTTTTTATCTTGCTAAATGAAACTCCTTTCACTAAATCTAAAATTTCAGGATTCTTACATGTGGAAGAAAAAATACCATTTCTTACTTTTTATCCAAAATAGGTCTGTTTTTTTTTTGTTTGTGTTTTTTTTGTTGTTGTTTTTTTTGTATGTGTTTTTTGTGGTTTTTTTTGGTTTTTTTTGTTGTTGTTTTTTTTTTTTTTTTTTTGTGTTTTTTTTTTTTTTTTTTTTTTTTTTTTTTTTTTTTTTTTT
>VXAY01007073.1:89080-112226 GCA_013399855.1 Oxyruncus cristatus
ATAAAATAAAATAAAATTTGAATTTATTTTTTTAACTTTGATATTTTAACTTAATGGATTAAAACTAGCTTTCTCCTCTCAAGGTACTGATTGTGCATTATGACTAATTTACTATAAAAATGTAAAGTGTGTTACTCTTAATATAACTTACACCTTATTTTTTTATATGTCTTACACACGTTTTAATACCTTACTATACAGTCTATGACGTGATTGATAGAACGATAGATTTTTAAAAATAAGAGTATCATCAATTTAATGATCTAAAGGAAAAAATATGTATTTTTATTATTATGTTGAAGAAAACTACTGAATTAATAGGGAAAGTTCTTTTATCTAGCAGCTAATAAAAATTCTCTTTCTGGAAAAAAAAAACCAATCAAGCTTAAAATGGTCTAATTGTACAGACACTTTTATTCATCTTTTAAACTAGAACTGCTAAAGTAGCAAACCAGTTTTTTTAGTCTGGATCTTCAAATTAATGGTCCATGTTAAAAGATATATCATGAAAATCATCAAAATTGCATCATTTTGATAAACAGACCACTTTTAAAAATTCACTCGTACATGTCTTTATTTATTGTTGTGATGATCACTTGAAAGGATCAGTTTTCATATTATTATTATAATTATATCCATATATGTCATTATATTATTACTTAGTGCTCCATCAAGAAGTTTTTTAAAACAGCAATGGCTTACAGTGGAAATGAAAAATTTCTGTAAATGAAAGAAAAAACCCCATAATATTGGCCAAAACTCCATATGAATATCATCCTAAATATGAAGGGCAGGTAGGCATCCGTCTTCTTACTGGAGCTAAGTGGGGAGCTGCCAAGAAAACTTCTAAAATCTGGATCTCACTGCCCAGGGAGTCTCTCTGTTGATGTTGGTCATTTACAAGAGCTACAGTATAGATAAAAGCCTTATAGCTAGAAAATTTCTAACCAGCAAGTACTTTCATAGGGTTTTAGTTATAACCTGAAGAAATGCAAAGCAAATTCATTCACCGTGCTCATTTATCCTTTATTCACTTCAAATGATAACTTCTAATACTGGGATCTACTTGTGCAGCTCAGATCCATTTACTGTCAGTGTGATAAATGAATGGAGATCATTTGAAAATATCACTGTATGTGTGAACATGCATTCAGTTATTGATCTGTTCAGTTATTATTCAGAACCTACAGTTCTGAAGTCAACTTTTGAAAAATGGGGTGGGACAAAAGTTAACTGGAAATCTACATTTAGCAGTAGTCCTTCTCTGCTTAATTTTAGCTTAAGAAAAGCTAAATGCTGCTTTTTACAGTAGAAATTACTTACAAAGTTAAAGGGTCAAATGATCCAGCTGCCACGGAGAGGAAAACCGATTAGAGGGCCAGAAGGAAGAATGAAGATCTGCAGGAATTCAGATTAACTACTGAAAGACTAGTCTGGTGCATGTTGAGAAACCCGGGCTCTTAATCCTAGAGAGATCCAAAAAGAGGTGAAATTGACAGAGAAGGCTTTCTTCAACAGGGCCTCTGTCTTGGATATTAATATCAGAAGGAGACAAATTAGTACACAGCAATGATTTTTAGAGCATAAGCCTAAATTAATTGAAGAGCATGAGAAAAGACAGATAAGATGGGCAGAAAAAAGAGACATAAAAAGGCAAAGGAAAAGGAAAGTGTGTGCAGGAATCACAAAATTTGAGGGAAATATTTTGGAATATTTCCTTTGGACCTTATTTTTTGTAAACCAGAAATGTATATTACATTTGTTCTCAAAAGTGTAACCACAAAGTAAAAGCATTAAGAAATAAATACATTCAAAGATATGAAAACTGGAGATGGGGAACTAAGGAAATGAAGTCCAAATGTAAGCATTTCATATCATTTAATAATTTAATTTTTCATGACTGGTTTCTGGGGTGCATACTCCTGCCATACTCTGGGGCCATCTACATCTTAGCAGTTCTTTGTGATAATACGCATGATCAGTATGCTGAATGGTTAAAGAAATCACCTCAGAAGTCACAACTTTTTCACTATCTTTTTCAGCATACTGGAATAAGCTATCCCATTGCCTTTCTGTTCTACACTGCACCAGGTGGAAACAAGCATCTATATTTTTTATCTATGAAAAGTGAATGAATTAATATAAAATATTAGGCAAAAAAAAAAAGGAGAGGGGGTGTTGTACAATGGTATGAATACAAATTGTGTGCAGTTGATGCAATAAACCATTGAAAACTTGCTGAAGTTAGATAAACTCTGAACAAAATATTTAATGACACTAGAAATAGGATTGCTACAATGGGAAAAATTCTACTTCAGTCATATATTTTAATAGCAAATACCTACCTCTGCAACGAAAGCCAGAAGAAAAGAAAAAAAAAAAAAGAAAAAAAGTAAATTCTATGAGGCTTTGAAGTATTAGTCTCCCTTGTTATAAGTTTCTGAAGCAGTTACCACTACTGCACTAAGTGAACTCTATAGTTTATAATCTGTAGTTCCTATGAACCATCCTCCAGCAGAAGAGAAGTGAAATGAATTGTGGCAAACAGGGTAAGAGATCAGAAATAACTGTTAAGAGGCCAACCATGAGGCTAAATGCCTTTGCGAAGAGGTCAATGCTTGATATGTCTTTTGCTGCTGGGTGAAGTATTGTACTCTATACAGATACTTTGATCTGGTGGTCTTTAGTTTATTTGTTCCTATCCTTCAGCTCTCAACAAGCATTAAGGTGTATAATTAAAAAAGGGCTTCCTTGCTTCAATCCAGGATAAAGGAAGAAAGTCTTTGAAAACAAAATCCAATTAGGTCAGTAATAGAGGGGGGACCTGAAGGTTTGAGTTGCTGAAAGCTGTCTGACATATTTACTTTGACGCAAGAACGTATCCTCACAAGTTGGTTTGTTTCACAGCAGTCAACAATGCACTCCTTGTTCACTTGAAAGGGAAAGGCCCTGGTAACACACCTTCATTGGATTGTGCTTTCCCTTACTGTTCGTATCTCATCATTGTTGGAAACATTGATGTTATATACTTTCAGGTCTAGGCCTCATATAAATCCTTCAGAACTAGCTCAAACCATTCTTTCAATTTAATGAAATTCAGGATCAAATGATTTCACCTTTAAATCACCTAAAAATCAAAAGATTTTCACTTTTAAGCCATTTCTGAATAGATGTATATGGGGTTGGTTGGCCAGAAAACAGTAAATTTATGAAAAAATATGATGAGGAGAAATGTTATAGACATTATGTATGCCCATGGCCTATAGGTGCTAGAGAAGAGCTGAATTCAAGAATCTTTTTAATAGTGTGAAGTGTTTAACAGAACTAGACCTACCAACATCATCATTATAAAATACTAGGCTTTAAGTAGCATGGCTATGCATGCATGTTGTTTAAGCTAGATTCTAAAAGGACTAAAAAAGTCCCTACTTCGAGGTATTAATGAAATTCCGTGAAGATCTGCTTTCTGCCTGTGAATATCTTAGCCTCTGAACTTCCTAAGGCTCCACTGCCAGACTTTGCCACGTGCCTAAATACTTATCAACAGGAAAATGAACAACAGCCTCTGACACTGCTGAGAAGATGAGGCAGCTCTGTACAGCCTTGCCTCTTTCTAGCACAATTATATTGCAATAGCTGACACTCTTGGGATTCCAAGTTAATAAACATTGCTATAGTTATAGTTACACAGTATAGCTATGTGGAAGAATTAAATAATGTTACATTAAGACAGTTAGGCACAAGAAGCCAAACACCTGAAGCATGAATGTAGCAACCATAAAGTGAAAGGAGATGTAGCCAGATCCTATAACCATGACCTGTCTCTTATATTCATATCATCATTGCTATTTAATTTTATGAGTGTTATTATAAAACTGTGTAGAAGGCAAAAGCTCTTAATTTCTAGCACACATTGTAAAATCCATTATATTAATTGCAGAATATAATGACTTTTTGAATATGATTTTTATTTGGATTGCCTGCATTACCACAGTTGAATTCTACATAGATATTAGTCTAAATTCAGCAGTGATTTCTAGTTCACAAAAATTTACTGACTTTACAGGAACTATGTGAGATGTGACTCAGCAGAAGTATATACCACTATGCATAAAAAAATAGAATCTTTATTGCCATTTATTGAGGCCATTTAAAAATAGATGAAAGGAAATGAAAAATAAGTTTCAAAAGGTGTTGTAATCAAAATCAAAAATAAAATTTATACTTTTGAATCAGTTCAAATAATAAAACCAATAATGAATAGATAGTATATTTTCTCACATTTTCAGCACATTAAGTTACCTCATAGCCACTATATTTCGTGCAGAAATATTTAGACATATGTGTCCAGTCCAGAAAATGAGGACTCCGTACATGTATTCAGAGGTTGGAAGACTCAGAGCTTATATCTAAAGTCTCAAATTTAATTATTTTTTCAATTCAACTGATGTTTCCAAAGACATGTCTCCAGATGAAGTATTAAAACAAGTTCTGAAAGGAAGCATAGAATAATGAAATACTCATCCATTATTTTAATACATTCCATTCATATGACATGATTGCCTTAAATATACATGATTGAATGAGGATTTTTGGTAGGGATCTGGATACTAATCTCTTACTTCTTTCAATTTGTTCAGTATCTGCAGTAAACAACTTTGTTAAATTCCTTATATTCAACATATGTTATTCTCGTTTAGTCCTCTTCCTTCTATGCTGGTCTTCAGGTTTCTAAATTCAGTGCTTAGGGCTTGACTGGCTAAACATAAGTGCTTGAGGGCTTCCTCTGCCAGTCCAGACAACATGTCTTTGTCCATCAAGTCTGGCATCAGTCAACCCTTTTGTGGACTTTCTCAGGTATCCTCAGCCTCTCAGATGTCACTAGAGTCTTTTAGTATGTATACCAGTGCACGGATAGTCATGCGGGTTTTATCATAATCATAATTAGATAGTATTTCAACCTAAGCAGATCTCTTTAAGGGAGACTAGAGACCAGTCAGAGACCATAATGTTACAACACCTAAAGAGAAACAAAGTCCCAACTCCAGATGTTATTTGACAAGCATTTGTACAAAAAAAAAAAAAAAAAAAAAGAAAAAAAAAACACCAAAAAAACAAAAACAACAAAAAACCCAAAACAAACAAACAAAAACCCAAACCAATAACCCCCCCAAAAACAAACAAAAAACCAAACAAAAAGAACAACAACAACAAAATAAAAACAAACAAACAAAAAACCACACCCACTCTGGCACTTCCCTTAGTAATGTTCCAACGGACAAAAATAGAATAAATTTGAAAGTAACAAAGAAACTCGTGTTTTGCAGCTCTTTTTAAGACATCATGAAATTATTTTTTTCATAAATAATTGATTTTATAATGTTTGCATTTCATATCCCTTTCATACTGCCATTAATTTTAAGGAAGGAAGCATAAAGATATTAACTCAGCAAAGTCAGAGAAAGAAAGAGAAAGAAAAAGAATCAATCCCAAACCTTTCCTAAATTTTTGTACATCTTTCTACATTTTGACTGAGCTTATGCTCCATGTCTTCCACAGACTTAAAATGAACTTGTTTAAGGTAGCAAGCAATACTGATGTTTTTTATAACAATTTTATCTCATTCATTTTAACTCATCTTTCATTGTGATAAATTGCATAATATTGTAGGAATGAATATGAATTTTTCTTATGTCAAAATGGTAACATTTTGCAGATATTTTCAAATATTCATATTTACTTGCACTAAAGTGTGGTTATATCTATATGTACTATGAAAAATTATACAAGTAAAATTAAAAAAATAACTATGAATGAGACTGTTTCTAAAAGGATTAAATGAAATGAGGAGTCATGTAAATTTTACTCTTAATAGTTCAATTATTCTAAGATTTAACTGGTATGTTTACAAATAATTACATTCATTTACATTTTGTTTTAATACCGTAGTGCATGTTAATTTTTTTGAAAGTTAAGTATCATATGCAAGTGAGTTTTCAGCTAGTTAAACATCTAGTTTTAACTAAATGCCTAGTTTTATAGTTTTAAAGGTGAGATCAATCCCATCCTTAAAGTACACACAGGACAGACAACTGGAACGTGATCGATAACACCTCAGCAAACACACTCACACAGGAACCAGAGATCTTAGACTGTGTTCCCAGAGTTAGTCTTCTCTGAACCTTAGTTCAGAGTCTAATCTCATCCCTAGTTTTCTAGAATCTCATTTTACAGCTATGCATTCCTAATCAAAGAGTCTGTAACTGGCTTCTTCATAAGTAAATAAACAGCCAGAGAAGAGTTGAAAGAACTGAAGAAGGTTGCCTGTACCATCAGATAGGTTCTTCTCAAAGCCCTAGAAAACAGACTGTACACCACTACTCCGGAAAAAATGCAAAATTGTTTTCTGAGACCTTGGGCGATGAAGTTAGTTTGATGAAGTGTATACAAGTGTGTACAACTTTGTTTGAAACATAAAACTGGGTTATTTTTTTTTCTTTCTCTGAACACTAGACAGTAATGATCAACTAATGGTCAAATTCTGTTTCATACTACATACAAATGTGGGGGAGTTCTGTATAGAGATTTAATTCATAAATATGTTGTCAGCTGGGGATACTGGCCAAAATATGTTAATAAAGGAAATGAGTAAGCTGTCCATAGATCAGAAAGTAATTAGAGATTTCAGTTCCCTTGTAAAGATTTTGTGGTAACAGTTCTCTCTTACAGACTTTTAAGCATCAGCAAACAAGGATTGTTTATGTCCTCAGCATAAGAACAGCTGAAGCTCATAAATAGTTTTATAGGAGCTAGTTCAGGGTTTCATTCTAGTCCTGTAATTTGAAGTGATTAATTTTTTTTTTTTACTCTCACTCTTCATTTTATCCTGTTCGAGCCAGACTGTACCAACCTTATTCAGAATGAACAGTATTTTACATTGCAAATCATTCCAGTGATATGTCTAACACCACTCAGTGCGTGTTCTGCAATAGAACATTGCTTGGAGAGATCATCACCCATAGACGAAGGAGTCTTGGTGTACTGAATATGTACTTGATAATTTGGTAAAGTTAATATATCTGTTACACGTAACATTTTTTTCTACAAAGGATATGAGAGAACCAATTTTTGGTTTTAGACCAGTTTTGCATTTTTATCCATGTTTGTGGGATATAACTGGTCTTGTACACAGCAAAAAACTCTGGAGCTCCCCACAAAACTCCATACATCTTTTGAAGACAGTTGTCCTCATAATGTCAGCATTTGCTCTACAGAGCAGACTGAAGTGACACTCTTTAGACTGCTGCTTAGACTCACCTATCAAAAGTAACAATTTTTAAAGACCTTTACAATTAGAAAAATCAGATTACAAGGCCCTGACATAGAGAAGTATACTGCTCATCTTTATAAAATGCCAGTAATAGTTGATATACATAGTTTTATATTTTACATATTTTATTCTATGTGGGGTTTTTTGTAATTTTATTGTTACAGATGACCAAGAGGTAGTAATTTGAAGACATTGAAACCAGTTAGGCACTGTCCATGGTTCTGTTGTCAGGGCAATTCAGGTTTGCTTTTTATCACACCATGAGTGTGAAAAAAAAACTTACCAAGGACCTTGGGGCTGACCTTTATTTGGTATTGATTTTTAAAATAAGTTAGCAAACAAGAATTGCATATTATTTTGTTCTGAAATAATATTTTGATGTTCAATATTATTATTATTTTTTGTAAGTATACTACAATAGCAGTGAACTATTGCAAGTTTTGGCATGGTTAGCACCAAGGTCAATTTTATAATTAGAAGATTCTAAAATCAAGGGATAGAATCCTGTTTGTAAGCCTAATTCATCAAATGTAATTCCTTCATTAAAAATATTACTGCTTTTCCAAGTAATCCATGACAGATTTTTTTATTTGTTCCTAGGACTCAAGAACTGATATCAAAGAAGTGTATCTTTGCTGGTAATCAGAATATTTGAACCACTTCTTCACCTGTATGTTGAGACATCCCCAAAATTCACTTTATTTCATTTTATTTCATGATGAATCCTAAAACAAAGAGAAAAGGACAGTGAGGGAAAAAGAGAGAGGTATTAAAAATACACTAATATAACTACATGTACTCTATAAAGCATCTAGAAGATGGATGCAGTTCTTATAATTCTGGGGCTAAATTCTTCTCTATTAATAAGAGTATAATATATTCAATTGGTTATTTTAAATTGTTTTTCTGCACGAAGGAAACCGAGAGATTGAATTTTTTATTCAATTCCTTATTACCTTAGAATCAGCAAACCAGGTGTGTGGACAACTTGCAGGAAGAAAGTTGCAGTACTAGAGGTGTAAGTGAAGCTCTGAAGTTTACCATAAGTCAGCACTTGTTCATTCAAAAGTGTCTAGGAACTGTCAGGCAGGTGTATTCAAAACCACTGTCACTACAAACACTTTTTTCTGATATGATTCCTGATTTCTGAGTTCAATATTCTCAATCTTAAGGAAAAGCTTTTATACATATATAATCTATATTTATGATGTATATGACAAGTAATTAAGCAGAGTAGGCTTATTCAGCCTGTAAAAGAGAAGTATGGAAGTTCTGTTGGCTCTGGTCTTTAAAATCAGAAGAACCTCAGACAATAGAAACAAGGAACAATCATTCATTGTCTGATGACAGTGAATATCTGGCATAAATGGGGGAGGAACAAAATTAAATAAAAAGAATTAAAACATCTCCATAAGACATGAATATTTGTAAGTTTGCGTGAGTACAAAAATCATAGACTCATGGATAGAAAAAGAAAGCTATTGCTGTTGTAAAGTTTGTGAGGAGCAGAGTATGAGAAGATACTGAGCTTTTCTATGTGCCTAATCTGTTCTACTCTTTCATGAGATATTTGTTGAGCTGCTGGCTGCTAACAGAAACAGACTCCTGAGCTGAAGGTTTTTTTTCTCAAATTAAGGATAGTTAGGTTTACATTCTTATAAAAATAATACATAAAATGTTACAGTAAGGTTTGTAGTAGAGTTTAGGTGGTTTAGAGTATCAGTTTCTAAAAATGTTTGATAACATGAGGGTTTTTTTATTTCATAGGCAGCAAAAAACCTACTGTACAACAGAAATAAGTATCTAAATCTGAGAAATCTTCATAGACGAGGTTAAAGTAAAATCAACCTCCATATCCGTGAAATTTTTAGTGTCATCCTTTTACTGGAGAGGGAAAGGAAGAAATAGAGAAATATTTTCAGGGTTTTTTTTCTAAATTGAACTCACAATCCTGAAAATGCCTTTCTGTAACTAACTATAATTTTTTTATATTCCTTGGGTATATAAAACTTGTAATGGTTGTGAGCATATTATGCAATTGCTGTGTATATTCCTCTAATTCATTTTTCTACAATAAAAACATGAGCATGAGACAGCTGAGCATAACAGTAACATTGTTTTAAGACTATTAAAAGAAATCTGACCCCCCCAAAAAAGTAAAAAATAAATTTTAAAAAAGAGGAAACATCATGTTGTGATGAAGTAAATGAAATAATAGAGATGAATGTGTGAAAAACAATGGGCTATTCTTCAAAACAATTGTTTGAAATTATGGAGGACCAGAAAAAGTATTACAGGAAAAAATCTAAATACTGGCAATGAATTGTACTGTTTCTGGAATAAATTAATTTTTATGTTGTTTTTTTTTTTGTTTTTTTTTTTTTTTCCTGATTTCCCCCTCCCAACCCCTATGCAAAGTATTTTTAATGACTTTTCTTTCCCTTGAGAAAACTCAGAAATTTCAAAGGTGTTCTATATCTACCAAACAGAAGAGACTGAGCAAGATGTCTACATTATTGGAAAAAAATAGTTCTTAGCACAGAAGAATGTGATTCTTGAGAGAAACCAGAAAAAGGAGAAGTTGAAAGAAGTAAAAATGCTGTTCTACTTATGAAACCTGCACATTTTTCTGAGTTGCTGACTGTAATCTCATATCTCAACTATTAAGCAGAGAAATCACAAAACACTCAAAATAAATACTGTTATCAAGAGAGAGATAAAATAATTGCAATTAAGTGGCTAGAAATATTTAAGTGTCTAACATAGCATCTAACCTGAATTGTCCTACATTAGCTTAAAAAAACAAATCAGTTAAATGTCTGAGACAATTATGTGCAATCTTGACAAGAGAAGATATGCATTCTATATAACTAGTTTAAGTCACAGTCTTTTGTCCAAGATAAATGGATGTATCATTATAGTTCTTTCTTGTAATATGATACATGTAAATTAGAAGTAATGTGACGAATCATCTGTGCCTGAATATTGATGTCATTCCACTGACTAAATGAGAGAGGTATTAAATTCACTTAATTGCATGTTCTGGTTTATATCGGGTGAAGAGTTGGGACAATTTATATTTGTGTTTTCATCTTTAGTATTATTATTGTAGTAATAGTATTATTTCCAATTGTGACAGCCTGTATTAAATGACAGACAGCAATAAATATTCTGCATTTGAATATCATACATATTAAAGAAAAAAGTCATTTTACTACAAAATTTCATGGGGTGTTAATCATTCAATAATTCATGATAAAAGTTTCTTCTTTGTAACATATTTCACATTCTATTGGAACTCTCAATACACAGGCAGAAAAATCCCATATGCAAATTTAAACATATAGAAAGAATAAATCTAAATAAAAGACTCATAGACAGCTTTACAGACAAATAATAAAGATCCAATGACAGATAATGCAACAATACTTTACACCAAAAATTCTAGACTGAAGTGATTTTAAACAATCTTCTTGTGACCTCATTTTACTAGAAATTTTGTGTTGGCATTTCACTTCAAACACTTAAACTAGTTGTTCAATTTAGGTGCACCAGTTCCTGCAAAAAAAGAGATAGAAAAACTAATTTAAAGAGCATTCAGGGTTTTTAATCTGGATATGCTGAATTACCTCCTAGAATAGTAGCAAAACAGTAGAAAGATCCTGAAAGTCAACCAAAGAAATATTCTACCTAATTTCAGACACTTCACTCTACCATGGGGGCTAATGGTTCCACTTATTAATTTTCTATGGTTCTATATCTATGCATGGAAAAAAAAAAAAAAAAAGAAACCTATCATGAGGGTTTACAGCTGTGATATGTAAACCAGAAACCATAGTGCACCTCATCAGGCAAGCCTGGTATTAATTTGGATCATCCTCTGTGAAATAGAAGACGGCTATTTGCATGTGGAGTTTAGGTTGTAATATGTTACAAACTACTTTGATTACTTACAGACATATGAGCTTTATAGTGTATTTGCTAAAAAATATTTTACATATAAAAATTTAGTTCAGGATTAATTTTTCTGCTATTTGTGGCGTAATTCTCAGTTTTAGACCCACAAGACATCTCAGGGTGTCAAGGGTACACAGGTTTTTATGGAAGCTTCTATTCCAGGGAAAGTGTAGACTCCAGACATTTCTGACTTTGTGTTTGAAACACTGTAGTTTACTTTTTTAGTAGGTTTGCAAATCACATTTCACACAGTAGCCTCTGTCCTTTGAAATAAATGTACTGTTTGCATAAATGAAGGGAAGAAACAGAAGAAAATCTACATAGTCCACAAGTGAATTTTATATCTTAAAGAAAAAAACAAAACAGAACAACAAATGAAAAAATTCCCTCCAAGTAAAAACAACCCTTATACAATGCCTTTGAGACTTCTGGATTTAACAGGCACCAAGTCAGGAAACTATTGAGGTCTTTCTGGTACTACCCAATACTTTCTGGTACTGCCCATGTGAGCAATGTGTACATCGGAAAGGTGTGAGGAGAAAATACAAAAAAAAGAGGAATAATGTGAACACAGTAACATGAACATTTTGGTTCTGATCAAATGAAAAACTAACATAATTGAGAAATTGTTGTAAAGGGGTAATGGCAACTAGTAGGAATATTGGAATATTGTATAACTCCACTTCCTGTAAAGCAGTACAGCGGTGGAGAGTTTGTGGATTTCTTAGATCATTTTTAGTTATGATCCCTCATGAGGAAAGCACTTGCTGCTAATTTTGGGAAGATAGTAAAATGGAATTTTGTTGTTTTCAAGAGAAGCCCCAAAATATTTTTATTCAGGTGAAAATTGGTATTAATATTAATAATGTAATATTAAAATATTACCAAACATTTCCACTAAACACTTCATGACAACTATTCAATACAGAGGTGCAAACAAGGTTGGTAACTAGAAAGTGGATCAATTTAGTGACTAAACTTCCTTTTGATAGATTCAGAACCCTTCCCATGTGTTTTGACTGTTGTAAATGATGCATACTGAGTTAATTTTCAAAATGAAAAGTCATGTTGAAGGCAAAAAACATTTTTGTATAGATATTGGTATCATATACATGCATATTTTTTTAATCTAATGATTTATATAACCAGTGAAATCCTCAAAAATATATCCTTTAGGAAAGAAGTATGAACTGGATTTTTTTTTTTTTAAATACCCTTTTTAGCACTTGAAGAAAGATTTACAAATTTAGTTGTAATATTGCCTTCAATTTTCTATTATATTTTAATCATAGTGAGCTGTATTCACTATTCCTGTACTTTCTCATACTTTCTTCTCTCTCACTCTTTCAGTATAACTTCTGGAAGTCAGAAAACAAGGGGAGTGAGAGAAATTATGGGAGAAACTACACAAACTGATCTTACAACAAAACAGAAGATTAGGGATGCAAACTGCAGAGATTTTTCTCTCTTTATGTCTCTCCCTCCAGTCTCCATCAGTCATTAATGCTTTTGAAGGAGTCTAATTAGCTGATCAGAGACCTGCAACTAAAGAAACAGAAACAGAAGGCACTTCAAAAGTTTCATTACAAAAATTACCGCAGCTAGTTAATCTCACCAATCTATGTTCATTATGTGTGTAACAAAGTTGTATTTGATTAAATAAATGATACAAGCACAACCAAAGTGTAACTCCTGGAAGAAAGCAAGTCTGAATCTTTTAAAGTACTATCTTGACCGTAAAATTAAACTTTGGTTAACTGAAGCAGTCTGAAGGTATTCAGAATCACAAATTTTCTATGACAGCCTCCTCCTTTTGTAATTTTCTACCTCAAATGGTAGAACTTTATACTGAGTTCCAGCAATATAGTCAGTAGGGAGGTGGACTGGAGGTATGAGAGTTTAGACATGGCAAGGCTGGTGCAGCAAACAGTTAAGTACTGGAAACCTAGCTGGACGTAGTGCTAGGAAGCAACTTTGATAAATTCAGAGTGGTATGTCAAAACTAATAGATATTAATAACAGGTAACTACAGAAGTACACTGCATCTACAGACATGCACATACAGCTTCTCATCAATCATCATTTTTGTAGAGGCAACTATTAATGGCCCTAAAACTGGGTTGTATCTTTGACTATCTTATACTAATAAAACATTACCTAGGCTTGACTTGAAGACTATGAAGTCAAACAGTGGTTTATAACAGGCGTCCCCAAACAGGACAGTATTAGAGGCACAGAATGATACCAGATGTTCCAGAGCTATAAACACTACTCAGAAATGGTCAACCACTATTTGCTAAAGGAATGAAGCCTTGAGAACAGAATAGAACTACCTTTGTGAATAACAGAGAGTGCATTGAAAACTATCCAGCATATGTAAGACCTCGATGTAACATGACATTCTGAGAAAAGCTGGAAAAATGTTGGGAAAAAATAGTAAGCTTGCTGGTAGAAATTGTACTGAATAACCTCAAGGACACCCAGTAACAAGGTAGAACAAGCCACCATCAGGAAAATTAGTTTCAAAAAAGTTGAGAAGCTTATGACTTGCCAAACAACACACTGAAAATGTCAACCATAACCTCAGAAAAGATGGTAGATATTGTGTGTGTCAGCTTCAACTGTTACTTAATTTAGAATGGGTTGTAATTGAATATTTTGGACTGTAAGTGTTAGTATAATTCTAAACAGACTAATTTTAACACTTTGAATAACCTACTAAGACTTTAATTAGACTTGCAGAAAATTCTTGTTTTTAAACATAAGGTGTGCTTCCCAAGCCCAAAAAAATGGCCATTCATCTAATTTCTCACTGTTGATATATGATTACAATTTGAATGCGAGAATAATTTTGGGGGGAGGGGGAAGTAATATCATATGGTTAAATATCTGATCTTATTTTTTCTTTGCGTGGCTTAAAAAATATTACATTAAAGTCTGTTTTTTATATGTCGTGTCAAGAATCTGTTTCAAGCTTTAAGAATTGGGATTTATTTCAGATATTATTACAAAGAAAAATGTTTTCACTTACATTGCAGTGATGTTCATGTTTTCTAACTGTACACATTTTCCTTCAACAACGGATTTTGTCTTACTGTCCTTGTTTTTTACATGAATAGTTTGTCAGACACTACATTAAAACCCTGTAAGAAATAATTGAAAACAGGATACACAGAAAAACTTTGGGTGAAATTTCACATGAACTTTATAAAAGACTGACAATACTAATAACTTCAGGTATCTACCTTTGAGAAAGTAGTGTATTTAGACACCAAGTAAAAGTGTTAGGACTAATCTGACTATCATCTTCAAATTAATTTTTTTACGTTGGAGAGTGGTACAAAAAAGTTCAGCTACTTTGAGTTGAAAAGTCCATTTTCTTTGAAGAACTAGATTATTTCAGAACACAGAAGTGTACTGAGAAGTAGTTGACATAGTCTCAAATTGCCTATGTTTTAAGCTTCAGTAATTTAAAATTATTCTTAAAAGTGGAAAGGTTATTTTAAAATTTTTGAGAAAATTCAGTTTGAGAATATTGTTGGACAGAAAAAAGATCTTTTATTGCTCTTCTCTGTTATTAACATAAATATTATTTAAAATAATATCAAAGAAAAGTAGAAAGTAAAAGACTAAGATTCATATTTTAAGGCTAAACAAAGATGACAACAGCAGCAACTATTGAATGAGAAATGTTCATTGTCTTTTACCCTTAACTGGTCATAATACTAAGGAAATATATGGTCACTAAATAAAGAGATCTGAAGAGATTCCCCCCAAACGCCCCCCCCCTTTTTTCTGATACAATGTCTCAAGTTCATCAGTTAGTTAAAAAAGTAAAATTTTCCTTTATGAATAATGAAATACAATTTAGAACTATCTTCCTTTTGATACTCATTTTTTATTAGATCTCTTTTAAAACACAAAACTGTGTGCGTCATTTTTTTTTCTCCCTAGAAAATACCAAAATTTGTTGGACAAAAAAAATTAATCAATGGAACTCACAAAATTCTATTTCAGTCATTAGAATTTACATGGTGGGAATTAAAGAAGGATTTGATACTTTCTTAACTAGAGCTTCTCATGAGAGCTGCTGTTAGTTTTATCTGCCTTTGGATATTTTAACTCCAGATCTTCATCACAAGAGGCAATAATCAGAAAGCTCAAAGATTCATTAATAAATTAATAAGATTATGCTATGTAACTTCCTTACATTTTCATTCTGGTTCCTCAAACAGCTAGGGATCCAGTTGCATGACATAGTTAAATGCATTTGATTGTAATGACATCTGGAAAAATCTGTGTATTTGAAAATAAATTACTCCTGCATTGTGCAAACTTTCTCGGAAACAGGGACCTTAACTCAGATGTGCACAGTGCAATGCTCAAGTACCACAAAATCACAGATGATGAAATGATAGCATCCTATAACAGTTGAATTTTCTACCTCAGCCAACACTGAACATTTACAGATGATGCAAAATAAAACATACAAAGGAGAAGTTAAAATTCCACTCTAATATTTTAGAACATTTGTCACCAATATTTCATGCCGTTGAAGACACAATTACTATGAACAGTAGGATAGGTCTCTGCCCCTGTTAGCTTTCATGCATAATAAATGGGCTGTCTATACATAATTAATGTAAACAATGAAACTGAAAACAAGGCACCTTTCCCCAACCAAAAGGTTATTATAAAATACTATAATTATATAAGGTCTTGAATTTTATATCTGAAGATTGTTTGACTTTTTAGTTTCCTTTGTTGTAAACATATCCTTTGAGCAGCAGTCTCCATCTACGACTCAGAACATCCTCAGTCCTGTTTAGATTTAAAAAAAACAGTTGCTTATTTAGGGCTTGACTGTCTGCCAGCAGAGCACTAAATATAGCTGGTTTTGTGGGTTTTTTGTTTGTTAACTGATGAGCAAGATTGTTTACTATGTTAATCAGTGCATGCTTATTCCTGCCTTGAAGGCTATTTATATTGATGGTGAATATTTCAGTTAATTGGAAGAAGAAGTCATGCTGGATCCATAACTCTTATATATAAGGTTAATTTTACTATTGTACTTTTTCCTGCTATAACCATATATCAGTGGTTTAACAATCCCTTCTGATTTTGTCTTTGTAAAGATTCTTCGGAGCTACAGAGGCACCATGCAATGTCTTTTAGAAGATCCACACCAAATGTAAGTAGGTGAATGAAAATGATATGGTGACTTCAGCCATTTGATGTCCACTATCCCTTACCAGCCTTGCAGAATGCAGCAGTGGAGTGCAGTACCAGGCAATGCTCTTTTGAGCACTTGCAGCTGAAGAAAACACAGGGAGCCTCAGAACACTGAAAGTAGTAAGAAAAGATTATTTTTAAGGTATTAATAAGCTGGCTTAAAAGAAAATAAAAAGGCTGATGGTTTTGAGACAGTTGTTTACTTTTTCATTATTCAATAATCTACTCTAGACACCAATACTGAGAGATTTTGATTTCATATCACCATCTTTTGTTGAGATAGACTAAGGAAATGAGACTTCCATAGCCAAAGAAAGCAGTGAAAGAGCTTTCTGGAAACACTTTTTTTGAAAAAAACCCTAACATTGGCAACTGCATGTTTGGAAATGTGTCATTAATGATTCAGCACGTGTAGTAAGAGACTAAAAATGAATATTGATGCTGCTAAGCACCCACCCACACGTGCAAGACTAGGCTGGCTCCCTTGGAGTTGTTTGATGTTATCTTACACTATGTATTATAGTTGGCAAAACAAAAGGTAGTATAAGGAACTCAGAGTTTCAAAAGATACAAGTAAACAGAAATGTGGAAAAAGCATATGGCATAGAAGAAAACCCTGCTAGTTCATAGGCTCCTATAAGTATTATATGATAGCAAGAACCAAATAGTTGTTGAAGATAAATACGTGCTCAACCTGAAACATGGCAAAATCTATAAAGAAAAAAAAATCCAACAACTTAGTTCTTACTGAACTGCGATGCTTCAGCTCAGTAAAGGATGGAGAGCAGGTAACTAAGTAATAAATTAAAAATTCTAATTTCTGCTCATATGACAGAGAGATTTTGAACATGATAGCATCAAGATATCTTTGGCTTTGATAAAGGTTTTAATAAAACAAAAAAGTATCATGTAGTGTCTTTAGAAAGGATCTAAACAAAGCACAGGATTTCTAACAGGAAGATAAGCTTTTTTTTAATTCATAAGACGATAATTTGGGAGGAGAGTACTATACCATAAGAACAAAATCATAATTCATAAATTTAATCTACTTTTAAATAGACTCATATTGAGAAATAGACAATGATAACGCACAAAGAAAAGGAGAAATTACATTAAGCCTATGGAATGTCAATAACTGAAACAGCAAAACAACTTCTATACTAGAAAACAGCATTAAAAATGAATTGCGGTGTTGAAATCCTGGCAGTCAGCAAGCACTGGCAACATTCAGGTAGGTTTAACAGTTATAAGTTACCTGATGGTTATGTTTCCTTATGTCTAATGGAATCAGTCGGTAAGTAGCCAGTAGCAGAGCAATAATGTTGCTCTCAGAGTATGCTTTAAATTTGTGGTGATACTGCTCTTCTCCAGGTCTTTGCATTTCTTAGCTGTGTTTTGGCATGGTACTGAGTAGCAGACTTTGCCTTCTGCTTCTCCTTTCCCTTCTCTTCTTTGTCCTTTGGCTCCCCTGTTGTTCTCTTGGCCATGATTTCAGTCCCCTGGTCTCTCTGATCCACTTTCTGAGCCTCTTCATATCTTTCCACATTGTTGGCTCTCTCTCTTTTTCTTCTTATATTTTTTTAATCTCTCCCATTTATAATATTGCACAGTTCCCACATGGTTTTGATTAATGCACTCTTCCCTTGCTTTTGCATAAGTAGGACTAAGCTAAAGAATTCCATGAACTGTTTTTAGAAACAGTTTAAAATGTTTTATCTTTTCCAGGACTCTCTCATTCCTGTTGGGTTTGGTTTAAATGTGTTGGTTCAGATTCACAGTGGAGGAAGATGGAAAAGGTGGAATGAACCCCTCATGCACTCACTCTCATTGAGCCTGCATCCTATTTCCACCACCTCCGGGATTTACTATAAGGATGTAGAATAGTGGGTTATTCTTCTCACCCCACAGAATCTCCTTTCCCAGTGCCATCAATGTAATTTGCTTTAGCCTGTGGTCTGAGCACTAACTAATAGGCTAATTAACTAACTAATAGCTAATAAGCACTAATAGACTTCTACCGTATGAAGACTATCTTAGCCTGACCCAAGTAACTCTCCCCTGCAAGTGCAGGAGCTGTGCTTCCCGCCTCACTGTGCTACATAGTTTTTGGTTGGTAGAAACTTGTATCTAAACCTCAGACAAGAGGAGCATTTGTCCTTAACATGTTTTTACAACCTTTTTGTGCCTCCAGGACTCTTTTTGCTTTTATGGCTCAATCTGCTAGTGCAGAGTGGGTGAAATCAGCATTAACTGTAAGAAAAGCTAGTAATTCTAGGTAATTTTTTTCATTTCACAGAGGAAAGAGGAAAGACAGATAAAAGGAAGTTGTCTGAACATGGTCTCTTCTCTGTGAAAGCAGCAATTCTGTGTTACTTGTAGTAACTTTGTTTATTTTTCCAGACCACAGTGACTGTGGTCAGTTAGAAAAGAGGGATTAGATCACTGCTGAATGTTCAGGCTTGTATGAAAAGCAGCACAAAAGAGTCGTGGTGAGAAAGATCACAGGTGAAAACTTATGAGTTCATCCTACCCAATTTAAGGCACCTAACTGAAATACTTAGGAGTGTAGTCAAGCTTGTAAAGTCAAAAGAGAGAGCTGCTTGAAGGAGAGACCTAGATGCTCTTAGACAAAAGTTGAGACCTTAAACTGAAAAGCCTCCTGGAGGTCTATATCTCTCCCTTTGATCAAGGAAACTAGAAATGCTACAACCCTACCTTAGGTGTCTTCCTCATTGTAAGGTTAAGTGGAATGAATACAGTTCAAAAAGCATATTCTAAAATAACCTGGGGCGTGTGAGGTGGGGAATAGGTGCCTAATACAAGCATACAAAGACCTAAGTGCTTAACTCCTAAACATGTACCTTTCGTGACTGTCAGGGCCATGTGGGCATCCACAGTTCTGCCTGTCCCTACCCATCCCTCAAGGGCTCACTCCACCCTGTCCACGGCCCAGGCCTTCATTCAACCACCCAGGGCCATCAGCCCCTGCCCCAGCAATGCCATTTGTCCTGTCTCCAGCTCCCCACAGCCCTGCCCTGCCTGGCCCTGGGTCTACCCCAGGCCCTTATCCTGGGCCAGCCTCATCGATCCCAACGCCAGGGAGGCTCCTGGTACCCATGGCTGGGACTGCTCCGATGCCCCCTGGCTGTCCTGCTGCTATCTGGGGTGGTGAGACATGCCCTGTTTGCTGGACCCTGCCCCGATGGAGCTGAGGAACCCACGCCACTCCCCCTGGAAAGTCACTGGCCCTCACTGCATCCTGGTAGTTTTTCCTTTCCACATGCCTTTTCTCCACTTCTCTTTGCTCCATTTCCCCTTTAGTCATGTCTCTGCTGTCAGAGAATATTTTTCTTATATCTCTTGAAGCAGGATCCTTGGGAGCGTTTAGGTGCCTAATGAAGCAGATTTGGACTAATGGTATTTTTCAGACTGCCTAAGCACTTTGATTCTATTGAAAAATCAGCACAAGGACATTCTTTCCTCTTCATTTTCATCTATGTTGTCGTTTGTATCCCCATTTCTCCAACACTGGGTAGAAGGGTGGGTTGCAAACCCCAGGCAAAATGCCAGATATCACTGAGAATCTGGAGAAGGAGAGGGGAAACAGACTGGAGCAAAGTATAACCAAGTGGAAAGAGGATAACAAATCAAGGTAATATATAATGGTCTGATTCATCGCTCTGCAGAGCTCCCATTATTCAGGGGTGCCAAGCAAGAAGGCTCCATCACACCTGTGGTGGGTGTGCAATCAATCGACCCGCATACAGTGGATTTGCTTGTTGCGTGCTCATGAGCCATTCAGTCAGAAACTTGGTAAATCCTCATTAAAATAAAAAGACCAATAGTTCACCATTAAAAGCAGCATGGCTACTTCCAAATCCATGAAAAGAGGCAGTCAGATTCAGTGTTGGGTGAAGAAGGAAGGGAGTGAATATCTTATACACAAGAAAATGCTTACACGTACTGAGAAAGGCACAAATGTAAGTGTGGGATGGGGATCTGAAGTTTTTTATGCAGAAGAAAGGAGCATTAGGAATCCTTCAGTTTTGCCATTTGTTTCTAGTATTGAAAGATAATTCAAAATGTTTCTACTGAAGAAAGATGAAATGGACATTCTAAAATGTTGCATTCTAAAAGAGAAATGTATTGTGGACTAAATCTTCCCAAATCATCTTAAGAACTAGTATGGGACACAATTCAAAAATTTTTCCAAGGTCTTTTGAAACCTGGCCGCTGCCCAGACTTTTAAGGTGTTTTGCAGACAGTGATGTATATTGTCAGGGTCTTTATATGGCTGTCTGGAGGTGATTGCTGTGCTGAGAGTAGATAAGGTAATTGGCACCATGCTGAGGTAAGATTAGGAAAAGCAGACCTATAATACCCTGGGTGATGTTGTGAGGGCAATAATTCTGAAAGAATTAAAAAAAAAATTAGAATTCAATGTCACATAAACACAAGCTCTTTATCATTTGGGGTTGGGAGTTGGGAGGGAAAGTCAAGTAAAAACCTCCAAGTGAGCAAACATGTCACAAAGACATTGCAAATGTAGTGACAGATGCTCCACACAGCAAAATGGAAGGACATAAATTTTCATACACTAAATGACTGCTTCTTTTGAGGAAACAGGTACATAGTTACTTTATAAGTGAGATTTCCTCTGACAATAGCTTTTCCTTTCAGGGCTCTCAGATCGCTTTGTAATTCCCTCATTTCTGTGTCACAGCAGTTCCACGCAAATCAATTGCAAATAAGCAGAAGTAACCAGTATCTTTACCCAGAGGTGAATATAGACATTCTTGATGAACTGAGAAAGTTTATGATTTACTGGAAGATCAGCCATTCTTGCAGAGTCAGCCATCCTACTCTTGACTAGGCTGAACCCTGAAGGCTGTTTCCTGGAATGTGCTTCTGTACAATCTGCAGACCTAATGCATGCACTCAATTTCCAATTAACAACAATGGGGGAGGACTGGAGTACTCCAGACAGTGGGACAACTTACTTATGATTACTGCTTGTCAACTAGAGACAGCTCTTGAAAATAGCCTGAGATGGCACTTATATTCATTAATAATGAATGTCTTCAGGAAAACTTCTGTATATGAAAACAAGTCAGTAGACTTGGCCCAAAATTAGAATGGCTGTGTTCATTTAGGTCTGTGCCTGTACTAAAAAAACCTGATAGTCACGAACTTGTTTTGGGAATAGAGTTTTGGTATCAAGGCATTTCTGACATAATTTTAGCAGGATTTATAAGTTATACAAGTTATCCATGCACAGCAAAACTCATTGTCTAAAATTGTAAGATAAATTAGTTGACAGGCAGTCAGTTAGTTAGAGGTGGATTTAAAATCTCTTAGGTGGATAGGAATTATGGTGTTCCTATGTGATAAAATATATATTAAAAATTCCACAAAAGGGTATTATTTCATCCCCAGATCTTTATTGTCAGGAAGAGAAAAAAAACAGGTTTTATTTTTTCTTTCAGACATTCTACGTATTACCTATATACTTGACTTTAATGGTGGAATTACTTCTTTGTGATTTTAGAATCTTGTCATACTTCTGTACCTATGCAGAGTATCGTGAATAGCTCTAAAGTCAAGAGAGAGAAATAGACGTTCGTTTTTCTGCTTCACCCTATCTTTCTTTTTAATGTTTAAAAGAGGAAGAAATTTCTGGAAGTGTTAGCATCTCTTCACTGTCTTTATAATAGTGGTTGGGGTGATGAGCTCAAATTTAAATGTATACTGTAGATGTACATTTGGGTATATGAATTCCATTGGAAATAACTGCTGCAGATATGATGATATTATGAGAAAAGCTGGTTTAACTTATCAGTCCTGAGAAGAGTTTTAAACAAATAAGGATTCTAAATATTGATAATGTTGCATGTTACTTTTCAAATATGAATTATTATAATATTCTGGAAGCCAAATTCTCAAAAATGTATTGTTCTCTTAAGAAGAAAGTCAGTAAAGAAAAGAACATCATCTGAGGAAGTAAGGAGATTTTAATCTTCCAGGAATACTTTGGAAAAGTACTGGGAATATTCCACTAACAGAAAATTCTCATGGTTCCATTAGTTTTCACTCTAGATTTGCTTTGTTGTAGAAGAAGGTGAATATAGCATAATAACAGGATACATACATACTGCAGTATTTTTTAATTTCTAACACAAAGGAATTGTAAAGAGACAGGTGGCTATAATGAGACATTACCAGGACCAGAAAATGGCATACATGATAAATAGGAAGCAAAAAATATGGCTTGAATAAACTACCTTTTATTTATGAAGAAGGGTGTCTGATTCTTAGAGGGGGGTTATTTTATGCTTTACATGATATACACTGTTTCATGTCTTAAAATATGTAGAAATTCAACTCTGCAAGGCCTGCTTTGTATGTTTTTGGTTCAGAACCAAAATGTTATATGTAGAGAAATATTAAAATGTAACATTCTGTAATATATTTATTTTGACGAAGAATTTCAAAATTTGTATTCCTCTTCAGCTGTTTTATAGTCTAAGTTAAGACATTTCTGCTGTTAGTCAGATGATCAAATACTTGTATGGACACATTTGCCATCTTGAAACTCATTTCTTGGGATCTGCGCCTTGATTTTTTTTT
>VXAY01007073.1:112410-188124 GCA_013399855.1 Oxyruncus cristatus
AAAAAAAAAAAGAGCAGCAGGGCTTAGTTTTTGATCAACAGTGTATTTTGTGAGACTGATCCTATAGATGTAATAGTGTTTACTAGGTCACTATAATCATGAGATTTAAAAAAAAAAAAAAAAAGCCTTTCCTCCACTGGGGTTAGAAATAGGTACTGAATAGTTTAATTCCATCAAAAGAGACTGACTTTGTACTCATGTTAGACTAAGAAAGCTTTCTGGGGAAAAAAAAAGATGAAAAATGATGAAGGATTTTCAAAAGGCCATAAGAGATCAAATGCCTTAAGTTTTTGAAATCACCTACACAGGAATTTTCAGGGTTACAGATTTGGATCTGAGCTCCTAAATTCAAATGAAACTACATTAGATGCTTAAATCCTTTTTTACTTTTCTTCCCTTCAATCCAATGCTTAGTGATTAGCAATGAGAAAGTAAGTTCTTCTCTCTAAAAATGTCATAAATATTAAAGCTTTAGCAATCACTGGAATATAGGGTTCTTCTTACAGCACATGAAATAATAAACAAATGTCATACCTAGCAGATAACAAAGGTGTGTTTAAACAATAATCTAATGTCTTTGATACCAACATGGCTATACAAGACTTACTCCTAACAGAAAGGGCTTTAATGTTTTGTTTGGATTTTTTGTTTGTTTAAATAACTGAGAGGTCTGAACTGATAACATGACAGGATTCCAGGAAATGCCTCTTTAATGATAATAAAATGACAGAATTAGACTGCTATTTAATTCAACTCTTCTACAAATCATAACACCAAAGACATCTCTAAAATGTGTATCAATGACACCTCTGACAACAGAGAAATGGAGAAGAAAGTGTAGAAGCTTCTTAACAAGTTTTCTTCTGAAATACAAGGGTAGAATTATTTGATGTGGATAATTAAAACAAATGGTGTTCACATCCCAATGTTTACTGTTCTTCTTCTGTTACAGGTAGCCTAAAGCAGTGGCTTAAATGTTAATGAAGGAAACTGAGATGAAAGACTACAGAAAATATTTGGTTGCAAAAAAAAATTAGAAATATTATCACTGTCAGAATGTAAAAGGATATCATCATCAAAGGAACTCAAAAGTATAACAGTTCTGAGAAAAAAAGAGTCCTTACATTGTTTTTTATGCACCAGTTGAAGTTGTGGAACAAAACAAAAGAAAAAGAAAATATCGTAAGAAGCAAATAACAAGGGAAGGATCCAACTGGACTGTAAAGCAACAAGTGAAGAAAACTGTTGATAGATCATGTTGGGAGGCCAAAATTTTCATCAAAATCTATGTTTAGGTTTTTGGTTTATAAGTTTATCTTTCAAACTGTGTATTTTTTCATAATAGAAAAAACCCTACACTTTCAAGCTCAATAATAATGTATGTAACATGGTACACAGATAATTGCAGAGAATAATATTTGTCAGTGTTACTCAATGATATAGCTCCAGGCTCCTTAGCTTGATAAAAAAAATAAAAGAGGGAAAATAATTTCTTAGTCACATCCATTATTAGTCTTTGCGTATGATAATACTAATCCAAACTATTTTGAACCTTTATAATTTTTTTAAAAATTATCTTCTAAAAACACTAGGAAATTAAAACTTTTAAGAAATGAGGAATGAATACTAATTAAAAAATGGAGGAACTAGGCCATGCAGAAGTTTGCTCAAGGCAGTGAGGAAATTTTTGTTAGAGAAATGGATAAAGTCCTTTTCCTCATATAAGGTACTATTTTAAAAACTTTTAAAAAGTTAAATACACACTTTAGGTAAAAGATGCAAGTAGCTGCGGACAACTAGAATCTTTGAGAAAAATGAACTTGTAGAAGACAAATTAACAGAATTTAAAACCCACAAACATTAAAAAATATTAATGAATTAATAAATGGTTAGAAATGGTAATAAATAAACATTTCAAAACTAGGCCTTCTGAAGGAATTTATTGCCTAATTTCAGTCTTTCATATCCAAATTTAAAACCTAAGTGCACGGTGTTTTCAGTGAGGTGGCACCTAAAACACCTGGACATTTAAGTTGCTGCCCACAACATCCCTACTGCTCTTCTCGAATGTCAGATGCTTAACTGCTGGGGGTATTTATGTCTTTAATCCCTTTCCTATTTATGATAGAGTAAAAATAGTATGCTGATTGTAGTAAAAAAAATAACCACTCCCCAAAATAACCACTCCCTCATCTTCTAGATATTATCTGTGAACCAGAAGGAGCAGATAGAATAACATGTTCTCAACCATGGTCACCAAACTTGTCCTCATGTAGAATCCCTCAACAATAATATAATGCTTACAGAGTCATTGGGGTATTGAAAATTTGCGGATGGGAGATTTGATTTTGTTGGAGTGTCTGTCATGTTCTGCAGAAAGCTTCTTAATACTGTGACTCCAATTCTTGTTGTAATTGCTCTTTGACACTGTGAAAACTATTTGAGTATCAGTGGCAAAAATTTTGGTTAAATATGTGACTGAAGCTGGACCATCAAGCTTATTTATATGGACAGAGACCAGTCCTTTCATAAATACAAAACAGGGTATTCTTTCTATGGAACAGGTTCAGGTACAGAATTTTGAATATCTTTAAATCCATGCCTGTAAGATAGTGAGTAATATAAGTAAAACTCATAATGTCAAACGAGAATTAGGAATACTTGAATTTACACCTCTAGGATTTCATCTGACTACATTTGTTACTAGACTATTAAGTGTGCAATCAAAAAATAAGAAGAGCTGACATATTTATCTCCAACAATGTATTCATAGTAGTGAGATTATAGTAGAAAGAACAGCTCTAGCCTCAAGGTGGATGCTTATTTCATTGAGAGAGGTAAGCAGAGTTTCATTTCCCATCTACATTTTCTGTGGAGTAAATGTCTCCATACTTTACACAGTGTTTTCTAAGTCTTTCTAAAGGATTATAAATTTTCCTCTATAAATTGTTGCTCTACCTGTGTCCATCAACTAGCAATGCAGATTTCAGAGTAGCAGAGTACATAATAAAAGGATCTTGTCACTGAGTCTCAGACACCTTTGTATATTTAGCTCTTAAATCTTTAGAATTGTTACGTTTTCGTTCAAGGAAATGTTGCAAGCGTGGCCCCTATACATAAGTGAATGTAGCCGTGGTTTTCAGGTGCTGAGAATACAATGACTGCATCTACAGTCATAAAAATAAAGAAATAATTGATGGCCAAAGTCCACTCGGGGGAGTAGTATACAAAGACAAAAAAAAATTAAAATAATGAAGCATTACATTTCATAAGGTAACTACCCTAAATACAGTTCTTCCAGAGTTGCTTACCAAACAGGTAAAAAGATGTAATTAAGAAACAAAAGCAGAAATATGGAAAGAGCTAGGTATCAGTCTTGAGATAAAGAGAGAGGAGGAGCTTTGCACAAACTTTCAGAAAAGGATAACTGTTCTCTAGGGTCATTTAGATTTTCCTCTGGTCATTAAACATTTTAATGTGTTTATGCATCATATTTGAGCTTTACATGGACTGAAACTTTCAGACTGTTATTTCTATAGATAGTAAAAAATAATATATCTTACTCAAACAAGACCGGGTAACTTTTCCAAGACAGAGTATCTGCCTGGTCATATCAACAAGGAATTACACAGCACATAAGGAAACTTTTTGAAAGGTTTATGTTTGGTTTTGTTTTGTGGTTTGTTTTGTTGGAGGTTTTTTATTTGTTTAGTTAGTTTTAGTTCTGTGTTGGGGTTTTTTTGGGTGTTTGTTTGTTTGTTTGTTTGTTTTTTAATGAAGAAATTATAAAGAACAAGACAGGCTTCTTGAATTCAATATTATCTAAACAGATTAACCACTCCCCCATCTTCTCAGTATCAGCTGTGAACCAGAAGGAGTAGACAGAATAACAATATCAACCTAATACTAGTGAATAATCTCTGCAATTCAGGAAAGAGTGGAAATTTCAATATGCAGATGTGTCTGACTACATGCATTTGCTTTGTGCCAATCAGGTTATATTTTCTTCCCTTGGAAAGATTCGAGTCAACTGTTTTTATTGACCATTACCGATTCTTTCAAAGCCACGTAGTCCTTTTGCTTCAGATCTCTAGAGAATTGCTCCTCTGTATGGTACTTCTGGTCTCTCTAGAGTGAAATGTGGATAGTAGCCTATAATTTACAGCACTGATTTTTTCTTAAATTTATTGAAAATGGGGTCTTCCATAGAATTCATGCCTATTTCTTATAAAGTTCAAAAACACTAAAAAAGATGAAAACATAAGCATATGGTCTATTTTTTCAAAGACCTTATACTTTTCTAAGGTAAACAGAACCCGATTCTAGTGACAATAAATGATAAAAAAATGTTACATTCTGTAATCTGTAACTCATTATTACCTTCAACATATTTGTAATTTATCACTTGACTAGGTGAAAGTCTATGCACTGCCTTGGTACCCTAACTGCCCTGCTGGCAATTCTCTTCCTAATGCATCCCAGGATGCTGTTTAATACAAGGGCACACTGGTGAAGCATGTTCGATTTTTCCACCAGGGCATCCAGGTCCTGTTCTGCCAAGCTGTTGTCCAGGCAGAAGACCCCTGCCTGTGGGGGACTTTGCTTTTCTGTTTGCTGAACTTTGCAAGATTCCTGTTGTCCTGTTTCTTCAGCCTGTCAAAATCCTTCTGAATGGCAGCACAACCCTCTGGTTGTCTCAGCATCTCCTCTTAATTTGGTATCATCTGAAAACTTTCAAGGGTTGCACTCCGAGCACATAAACTTGCGCGTTCAGCTTGCTAGCCCAAACTACCTCCTTCTTACTTGGTTAGTGCTCATCGTCTCCCTCCTTGGTTGTTCCTGCAGTATTGACAAAACTCTTTTGATTTCTGAGCACAATCCCATATGGTATGGGATATCCCACTGGTCACTCGAGGTCAGCTGTCCTGTCTGTGTCCCCTCCCAGCTCTTTCCCTTCCACAGCCTATTCACTGGTGGGGCAGAGTGAGAAACAGAGAAAGCTTTGGCACCATGTAAGTAAGTGCTCAGCAAGAAGTAAAAAGGAGTGTGCTATTGAGACTGTTTTAATGTTTTAATACCACCATATCTGCTACTAGGAAGAAAATTAACTCCATCCGATCCAAAACCCATTAGTATTAATAAATATTGCTATGACGTTCTACGCATCACTCCCTGGTTCAAATACACATGTATTTGTGTGCAAATCTGACTGCAACATGGTCCATACCAACCTTTAGGAAAACAAAAATCTACTTTGCGTCAAAACTTATCTTTACTTAGCAATGACTGATCACTCTGAGATATGGGGTTTACAAAGTAATCTCTAGTTTCTGTATTTGGCCATACTTGTTTATACACAGTCATTACTTTATCATTAGAAAAATGTGTAAAGCATGGCCTCTTATGTACAGTTTACACATATAAATAAAGTTCTTCTATTTCTACTTTCTAATACAAGACCAATGATAGTTGGAATCAAATGATTATTAAGCATTCTTATTTGCATAAGATAAATATTAAATACTAACTAGATTTCTAGCATATTGACTACTGCAACAACTATATTTTAATTTTCTGTAGGAACAGCAACTCTCAGACAAAAAGCAGAGAGCAATATTTAATGGAAAACAATAAAGACAGATTTACATTGACTGATAAAATCTGTTTCTATGGTAAAGATAACATTTTCTGTTTACTACTCCATAACTTGAAAATTATAACTACAGTTCCCAAGCCTGGCATATGATTAATGAGTTCTACCCTCTGCTGCATTAAAGAATGGAATGAAAACCTAATGGCCAAAGAGTGCATATATATCTTCAAAAATGACAAATACGAAATAAAGAAAGAGATAAAAGGTGTCTAAGTTGTTCATAATTCCCTTGATGCTGATATTTTTAGAAACATAGGCATGCATGCAGAATCGATAGATGTGCATCTTGTGAAACATTCATACGACTCTCTATTGGCCCACATAGTTAAGTTAAGTTTGGAATACAGATAGTCCTTTTATCACTGAGTTAAAATAATTCGGTAAACTAAGGAGAAATAAGTTGAAATCCCAAAGAGCAAGGTGAAAATAAGAAATGAAATGAGAATTTGCTCAGAATGGCTCTGTAGTTGAAAGAGCAAGTGAAAATCACATAGCTAATTTGAGATATTTGTCTTAGAGGTAAGCTCTCCGGAGTCCTTTGTTGTAACTAAACACTTATATGTACATTTATGTGTGTATATATAAAGATATGTGTATTAGGCAATTGCAGACTGATGCGATGAGAATATGTAAAGACTGATGCAACAAGCAGGGTACTAACTCGGGGAAAAAAACTTCATTATATTTACTCTTTAAATTCACACATCATGCTAATGATAAACTCCTACCATTATCAGTGACCATCTCTGCAGCTGCAAAACTCCCAGTCTTTAAACTTGTGTCCTACATTAGTTGTGGATATACAATACCACTGGGCTGATTTTATATAGTTGGTACAGATGGGAAGTGCCCTTGATAATCTTTAGTTGCTGAGCTGAGGCTCTTCTGTCAGAACTGTAGTGGGTTGTCCTCTCTCTTATTTGATTTTCCTTTGTTATACCTGTTGCTTTTATTCTATCGCCTCCCTACCAGAAGGATAGGTCCTATTTGATCCTGATCTGTTTTTTTCCCTTTGCCTGTCTCCTGTGGATTTGACAGGAGGTCTTGTCTGTTTGTACTGTTTTACTCATGTCTTGTTCTTTGTCAGCTTGGGCGTCTCCTAAATTGAGCAACATCTGGTCATTTTTACCCCTTTAGTGGTCCCATATCCCACATAAAACCCTTACAGCTTGTTCCACTTGCCTATTCCATCCTAGATTTATAAAATGTTTAACTACTGCTTTTAGTTACATATTTTAGTATGTAAGATATATTCAAGACAATAATATTATTTATATAATGATCAGTACAAAGTGATATTATTTATATTGTGATTGATACACAAAATTTCTTGGTGTACAGACATCTGCTTTGGCTACATCTTTTACCAAGCCTGAGAGGGCTGTCTTTGGGTCCTCATCCAGAAGCCAATGGGCCAGATCAACATCTGTCAGAATGGGATAGTCCTGTTGCTTCCACTAAGCTGTCTGGCTGACTCATAATCTCATAGTGAATTGAGGTGGTTAAAATGGTAGAAAAATAATCCAGCAAGAATCATTTCACTAAATTGATTTATTTTGTGACCCAGTGAAAGCTGGAGGTGTCATTCTGAGGAAAGGTGTCATTAAATTGATTTGTGGCAGAAAGGAGAAGAATAGGAGGAAGACGAGAAAGTGTAGGAAATCCACAGTAGACGTCAAGGGAAGGAAGTATCAAAAGAGAAGTTTCCTTAATTCTGCAAATGTGAATCATTCAACTTCCTCAGTTGTACTGTGTTTTCAGCCTGTTCAGTAAGGCTTGTCTATCATCTTCTACTGCCTTGCTATTGTTCTTTCTCAGTTGTTGTCAATGGTGTCTAAAAAGTCCCCCCTTGTAGAATTTTCATTTTGAATTCATTAAAAAGCTGTAGGTAGCTGAAGAAATAAAGCCTACTAAATTATAGAGTAAAACCTACTGGAAAGTTACTTTCTGTCTCTCTCTTTTTTATTTTATCTCTGATCTTTTTTCCTCCTTAGCCTAATATTTGTGTTTCATGTCTAGGCAGGACTTTCTCGATACAAACCTAGAAAACCATGGATCAAAACTTTTTATATGCTGAATATTCAAAAGGAAAAACATAGCTCTCCCTGGGTAAATAGCAGTCATTTATGATATTTATAGCCCATTACAAATAGCAATAGACTTGAATCCTGAGTGAAACACAGTGTACTGTTTGAAGTAAAAGGAAAGGGACTTAACAGCAGCCAGGAAGAAGTAAAACTTTGAATGGAGAAGACAAGGAGATTCTTCACATTAATCTCCTGAGTTGGCTAGGATTTTTTTCTGTTTGTTTTTCCACTTTTTCTCTTTGCTCAGATCTTTGCTCAGTGACACAGAAAGGTCGCGATGGCAAAGATGAAAAAGAGCCCAGGCAACCATCAGTACTAATGGCAAGCTTCACAGTCTTTCTGGACCTACACCTTAACAGTAAAACTCTTATGACTGTGTTTCACTTTCATCCACTTTTTATGAAAATTTACAAGATAAATAATAATATGATTAAATGATAACTTCATGTTGCATGATGGTATTGATAAACATAGTTTTGAGTTGATTTGTGTTCACAAACTAAACCAGGTTGTTTGGAAAGCTCCAAAAAAGATTATAAATAATTTTTAGAGGAAGAAAATCAAGTACACAGAGGATAAGTAAGTAGCCTAAAGTCACTTCCAGAGCTGGAATTTGAAATAAGAACTCATAGACACAGGTCAGTGAGCAATAGTGGTGGAACCTGCCTCTATTTTAGTATGGTAATCAAGATGATATGATTCCTGTAAGAGTTCCATTTTAATTTGTCCTGCATGGATAAAAAGCAATTTAAATTGAGAAATAACAAATGTATTATTCTATATAAATAAAAAATGAAATAGAAAAAAAGGTCAGAGAAATCACTCAAGCAAAGAAATAAAATTTTCACTAAACCAGCAGTGAGCTTTTCATCTCGAAAATGTTACTTTTCTCATATTGATTCCACAGGAAAAAATTGCCTGAATTCTGAAAGGGGAAAGCTACCACTTTAAGTTTCCAGAGAAATAAAAAAAAAAAAAAAAGTTGCTGATCTTTTGGTCTTAAAATAAATGCACCATTTAATAAGCTTGTTATCTTGTCATTTAAATACCAATCTCCCGAGTATATTTTAGTCTACAAAGTGCTCTCCTAAAATATGCTAAACACTAAATTTTTTTTATATGTTCCAAAGAATAATTAGGTGAGTTAAAACTGTACTTACTTGCATCAAATATACATAGAGTTCCAATCTATGGCTTTATGATTTAAAAAAAACCCCAAAAATATCCATTGGAGAAAACAAAATGTAAAAGACTGGACAAGATGGAATAAATACTCAGTTGAACACTGAATTAAACATACCATTAAGAATAATAGAAAGGCCAGACCACAGAGGATAGAGACTGAGATAGTTAGCAGAGAATAAAAATAGAGAACAATGGGATGTGGAGGGGTTTATAGGGTGCACTGGAATAAGTTTTTAGACTTTCACTGACATGTAAAAAGATATACTTGTCAGGGTATTTAAGTGGGCAAAAAACATAAAAGGTGGGTAAAAAACATAAAAAGTTCTCAGCAATATGCACAGGAAAACTAAAATAAGGTAAAGTGGATGTAATTTTACCTTTGTTTTTCTCTAGAATAAACCTCTAAATACAGTAGAAAAAATTAAAGTATACAAAAATCTTTTTTCAGATGTCATAAAGGTAAAAGAATTGCTGTTTTGATTGAAACTAGAAAAAAAAAATCCAACAAAACACACACAGTAAATCAACATCAAAGTAACAGATATCTTGTTTTGCTTTGTTAACAAATTAGTACCAGATAATTTCATGAGAAAAATTAATGAGATTTACCTTTCCCTAATAGCTACCCATCAGCCAGTGAATACTTGAGGTTGTTCTTTGTCATCATGATTCACAGGACAGAAGGCACAAATCGAATTACTCATATTGAACACCTGAGAGTTGTATGCATTCAGTAATTTAGGAGATCAGAATGGTAAAGTATAGAATTTATAATATATATATAAATTATATATAAATAATAGAATTTATTTTTGGTCCCAAAGACCAAGTATTTGCTCAAGGTTGTATAATTTAAGAAATATTCCTTTGAAAGTTGATCATAAGCAAGAGGATTGGAAAGTGAACAAATAAAACAGAAAGCTGTTTTTTAAGATCTTGCTTGTTCTTGAGAAGCATATATCAAAACTGAATTTTAAGAATGAACTGTATTTGTAACCAGGAACACACACACAAAAAAAAAGTAACCAGTGCTAAAATCACTTAAATGCGGTAAAGTCAGTATTTAGCATGGTTTATAATATAATCTGTAAGATCTTAGTCTGTTAGATAATCTGGTACCACCCTTTTTGTCTAGGAGAATCAGGGCACTTTAAGTATTTCAGGGATTTTCGTACACTTCGTATTTCTCAGAATCAGGTAGAGGACATGAGGGGACAGGGAAGAAATTTTTTTTATGACAGACTCTTGCATCGGATTCTGCAAATTTAACTTCTTAAACTGCCATATTTAACTGTCTTGAAGGGAAGAAATTCTTTCCCCTTCAAGTTAACACTTTTCATGAGCTCTAGCACTAATGTATTTGTTATGGTAGCAGCATATTAAGGTGGCTTATGTTATGTTTATTTTACACCATTAAATTGACATCTGTATTTGTTTAACTGGAAAATTAAGCATACTGATATCCTGAACAAGGAGATAAGGTGTCATTTTTTATTCTGCTATGGATAGTAGAGGTAGAAAATAGTTTATGCGAGGCTCTTCTCAGATGCCTTGATCTTTGCTGGAATGGAACAGAACATGTTTGAAATCTTCCCACGACCTCTCATCTTTCAGGGAGATAAATCAGTTTCTCTGGGTTTCTAAGTTACTCCAAGATAATCTTTAGATTTACCTCTGTGCAGGGCCAAAGCGTTTACAGAAAAATTGGATAATACCTTCTTTAGCTGTTTTGTTACACATAGTCCTATTAATCCAGCAGTGGGTTACATGTGGCAAGAAAAGTCAATGAAAATTTTACAATAATGAAGCTGAAAAAAGAAAGAAAACTCGTGCAATTAATTATTCTTCATGCTTCTCAGTATCACTCAAATAATTCAGTTTTTTATAAACCTCCCTCTTAGCAGATGGAAATCACTGAGAAAAAATGCTGATTGAGTCATTCAAGCCACTTAGAATGACAGTCATAAATTCTATCTTTTCTATCCAGTTTAATGTATATTATACTATGACAATCTATAGAAGCTATAAAACTCACCCGAAGCAAAAAAATCCAATACATATAAGATATTACATAAAGGGCACTTAATTTAACTAATGTTCACTGTTAACAGAAGTCATATACATAGCCAAGTAATAAAAGCAATACTGTTATTGAAATAGATTCTACTGCAAGAGTTATAAGTAAGAGGTAGTATGAGAAAATCTCATGGAGAAGTTATTTAGATGGTTAATAGCTGTGATGCTTCACTTCCACTTAAGCAAATGAAGAACCATATGACCAATAAATACAACACTGGAATCAAGACTAGTAATACTTTTAAGAAATGATTGATTTTTTTATCTCTTGCTTTGTCATCACATTTTCTTTCCTCATATACACTTCACAACCTTCTGTATCCAGCATGTTTTCCCTCATTATTCGTTGTTTTAAGAAACAGTTAGATTTTATGATAACTACCAGTGTCCTACACATATATGTCTGACATGATAACCCACTTCAGTCTGCTCTTCATCCCACATATATATTGAAATGAAAGCAAGAACATTTCTTTGAACTGCTTCACAAGGAAAACTTTCCTCTTCTGAATGGTCAGGGCAAACTGAAAAGACCAGCATATTTAGTGAAATGTAGCTCTTTAAATTAGAAGTGGTCTTAGCCCAGATAAACAACTCTGGAATATGAGAAAAGCCAAACAGAGAAAGGATAGATGAAATTACTGCCTTACATCATTGTACTAGCAATCCTCCCTTTCTGTCAGTATTGGTAAGTCTTTTTTCATTTTCTTGGTATTCATCCAGGTTAATGTTTGATGGCAAGATGTCATTCTAACATCCTTAAAAACCCTTGAAGCATGCTAAATTTTGCTAACTGCTCAAGGCTGAAATACAGATGTATATGTATGTGTGTCTCTGTCTTTACATGTGCATATGTATGTAAAAAACAATAAATTAGTATGTCTTTAGTAGATAATCATAAGGATCTGAGTTCCACAGCCATGTTCCTTCTACCTAAGAAAGTCAGGAACATAGAAAAAGGAGAAGGTATTATGACTCCATATCATCTTCCAGCTGAGAAGAAAGAAGACTGAGTACAGTAGCAAAACAATTCTTCAACTACTTCTTTGATATTCTTTGTTTTGTAAGTCATTCCCATGTCACTGTCTCTTTTATGTTTCTTGAATATTCATATAGACTAACCATTACATGACAAAGTATTGTGCTAAATTAAATTAGCATCAAATGCTGTAGTTGTATGAGGAAACGTAGTAAAAGGTGAAAAATGAGCAACTTCAAAATCCCTGCTTTTCAAGTAATGAGGGCAGGCTGTGTGAACAACATTATCTTGTACTAAACAATGCACAGCAGAAAATTCAACAGCAATGATTTATCACCAAAAAATACGTGGAGAAGAGGGAACAGGTCATTAAAATTTAGTCACCAAAGCATTTTCAGCAGAATCCAAATAGAGAAGGATCTCCTTCTAGTACAGAATACTGCTAAAACTTGGGGATGCCCTTGAAACTGAAAAAAGTGTGCTTTAACCGGACTGTACTACATGTTTGTCACCTGTTTTGTGATGTAGACTGGAATATATCCTGTAGTCAAGGACAGAAACATTACCGAAAATGTTTCAATATGTATCCTAAATTTTATTCTAAAAATGTATCCCTCAAAGAACAAATATTTAAAAGCACACTGAATTATTTCTGAATATTGTGTTTCTAAATGATTGCTACCAAACCTACTGCATTATTTATTATTTTAATAATCTAATCAGTATTTGTTATACTTATTTAATAGAATTAAATAATATGTTGACATTTGCTATATAAAATCAAAATATAATATAGACATGTTTTCAATTTTGTGTCATTCCTTGTATGAAAGTTGTTGCTTCCTTTTTGGAACTAGGTCAGTACCTGTGTCTGAGGACAAAATCTGATATCACTTAGTCTTTATTATCTGCTTTTTGATTATGTTTTCAGTGGAACAGACACAGAGAAAATCTGTGGCATATGGACACCCCAGGGTCCATGTTTCTCTGTTACAAAGACCTCAGACAAGGCTGTGTTCTCCCTCACTATCCCACCCCAAAATACACCCATTATATGACAGATGACATTTGGTAAGCATCCTGGAGATGAGCACAAGAACACACCCAGCTGGCTTCACGTCCCTTATGAAGGGATATGAAGCTCTTCATAAGGTAAAGAGCTCTGCACTGGAACTGACTGTAGTGGCCTAGTTTGAAATTCTTCAAATAGTACATAGATTCATAGAGAAACAATGCTCTAGAAAATTTCTGTGTGAGCACATTTTCCTTGTTTGTTTTCAGAATATTGTTCAGAATGTGTGTGTCTGTAGTTTTGACAGTGTAAATATCTAAAAATCTGATGCAATGACACAAACTTAGTAAATTGTGAAGTTGACAGCATCTATCTAAAAACTACTTTACAGAAGGCAATGTGTTTATTCTGACCATTCCTGAAAGCTTGTTAGTCTTTTTAAGTATTTACATTAAATAATAACATATTTACTTTTAGGAGTTTGCTGATGACATTAATTAATGGCAAATAATGTCAAGGGGAAAAAAAAAAAAGAAAACGGAGTGACGCTGCAGACTCTACAATGCTTTCACCAAAGGCTTAATGTAGGATTTGATTCAGTCAAGGAAGAGGAAGACCTAGATAACATCTCCTGAGGTAGAAGGTAGAGATTGAAACATTTATTCATTTTTACTCAAAATTACTTCCTAGTTCTTTGCTAAAAACTGGGGTATATTAGAAAACTGTATAACTCTATAAACTATAGGATACCACATTTATTTCAGGAGTGAGGTTCACAAGGAGAAAACTGGAAATAAAATTTCAGATGATACTCAATGTAGATAAATGTGAAGTGATTCACATACATTCATGTGTACAAACACAGAAACACAGCACACACATATGTATAAGAGAAATCAAAATTTAAGAAAATTACCTCTGAATTGTCTATTCCCCATCAGGAACAGGATCTTGGGTTCTGACAATTCTGTAAAGCCCACAGTTCATCAGTAAGCAGAAAAGCTAACCAGATGTTGGTGCTGCAGACAAAAATCATTCTTTCAAAGAATAAATATATATTTCAGCCATGTCTTGAATACTGTCTTTGGTTTTGGGTCTGTCCCCACAAAAATATTGTATAAAGTTTCAAGCAGAATCAGAACAACAAGGAAGTTTGACGGTATAGAGTGGCATACATATGAAGAAGAATACAAATTGTCCAGAGCTCTTGAGTGTGAAAAGTGGTAACTAAAGAAAGATATAATAGAGCCCTACAAATTTATGAATGGTGTCAAGATTGTTCACAGATATTAACTGTTCTCTGCATTTTATGCTACAGGTATTAGAAAGCTCAGACTACCAAGTTAGTCAGATCCCAATTCAAAACAAGAAGGAGGCAATTCTTCAGAAGCTGGAGCAGACAAGTGCAACTCCTTGACAAGTGCTGGCGAATTTACACAGGTTCAGGAGTAGAAAGGAAGATGAGTTCATATAAAAGAAATACAGAACTGGACATTTCCTGTTAAAAAACAGTTGGGGACTGAGAGACCATCAGGTAGAAGAATACAGCTTCCCAGGTCTTACTCTTATGTAGAAAAAAAATCAACTGCCTATGCAGACAGAGTTCTGGGTCAGACAATCCATCAGTTTGGCTTATATGTTCTAAGTTTTCATTGAAAAAGGACAGTTAAAGTGGAGACAAAAGCAAAAAAGGATTTTTTTTTTTTTTTGGTGGCATTGATAACAGTAGATTTTGGTGCTAATCATTAAGAGCACATTTTCAGGGGAATGTTTTTATAGAGCTTGAGTTATGAAAAAAAAAAAAGAGGAAAAATAAAAAGGAAATGCATGAAAGCTCTCAGGAAGGAATATATCAGAGGTTATGAATCTTCAAAAGTTGTTCCAAGTGAAGAACTGGAGACTAACAGGAAGATTGGTGCTATGTTGACTCCACATAGACTGGAATGGCACTGTGCCTGACTCTTGGTTGACCAGGAGTTGAACAAACAAATTTACAAATATTAAAGGACTTCATCGAGTTTGTAATAACTAATTTATACTCTCATCTTGTGCTCATTTCCTTCAGTGTTGAGCTAAACTGATTAGCAGTCTGTAAGGGCATGCAAAGATGTATAGCAATGTATGAGATTTAATCACTGTTTGAGATTTGAAATTAAAAGAAGAAGTTACATTTCCTTTAAAAATTGTCAGACCTATCACATCATTTTATATTCCAAATATACTGTTTAGTTAATTAAAGTTTGTTAAATGTTTTTTTTTCACCTCAAACATTTAGAGCTTCAGATGAATCTTTACAATAAAGATTCTAAATTTCAATGTAATTTCAGTATTGACTGCTTCAGTTATTTATGCCTGAGCAGAATGAAAAATCATTACCTACTTTTATTAAAGAACTGAAAAAGAAAAAACAAACAGTGCATTAATTACATTTTCAGATTATACTAAATTAAGAGCTGATGCAAAAAAAACAGTGAGAAATGAGCAATACACAAACATCTAAAAAATTAAGAAGATATTTGTAGACTGGAAATAAAGTAACTGCAGCCTGCAAACCTGCATACAAGCACCTGTGGGGGTTAATAAACCAAACCCACAGTTATTTATAAAGTGCTTGGAATACAGTAATACTCAGTGGGAATATCTGCTCTAAATGGACAGTATTAGAAACAATGGAGCTTTTAACTGCTTATGCACAAATCTAATGCGATGGAGTAAAAGATTAAAAACCAGGGAATTTTATCTTCTGTAGTATATAAACCAATCAAATCAGAAGTCAAAGGAATGAAAATGTCTTTCCATATGGCTATATGTGGCCATTCATGCAGAATGTTTATGAAGTTCTGGGCACCCTATTGTCCAGATGACATCAGGAACTACAGGAATTCAAGGAAGGATGATCACTTTGATTAGACATATGAACAATCTATGGGGAAAAACTAAAAATTATAGTTGACATTCATTAGCTAAGTTGTAACTGAAAGATCAGGTTCACGATTCATGTGGCATATATAGTCCCTAAAATTCACTTCTGTGAATTACATACTGAATAAAACCTATGTATGTAATTTACAGGTTGCATTTCTTTTGTGTTCTTTTATATATATCAAGGCAGGAGATTTTTTTTCTCAAGAATTTACAAAGAAGCAAAACTTGAAAATTTCCATGAGATAAAGAATGTGAGAACTTTTGCAATGGAAGTGAACATGCAATTACTTGGAAAGTATCTTTAAAACAGTCCAAAAGTAGTTCTTTGTAAAATTAAATATGTTTGGTTTTATTGGTGAAGAGGAGTAAATCTTTATATTTCTAAGTTCATGGAGGCTAAAGAGAGGAAAAAAAAAAAAGATATATGTAGCAAGCAATCAATTACATTGTGATACTGTCAAGAAATAAAAAAGCAAAAGATAGTATACTTAAATGACCATTAAAAAAAAAAAAACAAAACTGGAAAATATCTATTTAAGTATTATCACTAACAATGAAGCCTCATTTTGCAAGTGCTCTCAGCAGATATTAAATTACAAGAACCATGATCCAGGTCTGTAAAAGATGCAGGAACATACTCACTTCCAAAAGGGTATGTCAAACAACCACTAAACTTTGGGACAGAGCTTGTGGTGTCCACATAGATGTACTCCACATTCCTCTGGAGATATTAAATATTCACGATTCCCAAGTCAATGTATATTTCAGCACACCTAAAATTTAGACTGCAATTAGTTCTTCGTGTTAGATTAAATGTCTTCAACTCCTGTGTGTTTTGGTATTAAATTTATTTCTAGTTCTTTGGTCACATGCATCTTTGTAAGTCACTTTTCTACCCATATCTGTACATTTTGTCATAAATTTTTGTTGTTACTTGATATGATAAAATTCATTTTTATTTTATCTAATTTTTATTCCTGACATGAGAATCAAAGTATCTACATTTAAACAAGGTTTCCAGACTGTCCTACATGTTTGCAAAAGAAAGACAAATGTTTTGATTCAGATTCATATTTCCTAATTGTTCAAGATATTTTGTTTGTTAAACAGACAAAACTAAGAAATTCTTCTTAGCAAACTCCTCCACAATATCTTGAGGAAGTTGTATGTATGTTGTTTATTTCCCATTATATTTAGATTAGCAAAATGTGGTGGCATACTGTCTCCTTGGAACACACACACACACGCTGGAAGAGTAACAGCTTCCCAGCAAGATCAAGAAGATGGAGAATCGTGATATGAGAGTAATGGTAATAATAAGGTCTTACTCAAATCCAAGTATCTGAAACAATATGAAAGAGATTACTGAAAAATACAGACGAATAAATGCCTTTTATTTTTTTAGTTATTTTAAATTTGCCCTTGCTTACAATTGCCTTTTTTAGACATAAATATAAGACCTATTGGGTTTCAGTGGAGTAGTAATCATCTATGTAACTGCACAGAGATGGTAGAAGTTGCAGACATATTGAATTTTGTCCCTTGGATTTTATCTCATTTTATCGGAACAGTAAAGCTGTAAAATGGATTAGCCTTTAATTTTAATGTAATATTGTAAAGTATGATAAGATGGTTCAGCATGATAAGTCACTATAAAGTTTAAGGAGCTGTTCCTGGGATAACTCTGTGGTAAGTGACCAATAACTACATGCCAGTATCTAATTTACTACATAGTTTTTCTTCCAACAAGTGGTTCATAGCTTCAGCAAGTATAAACAGTGGTGAATGGAATGGAAGAAGCTTTACACTTTTCAGATGTTTTAGATATCTACTGCATTCATAATACATTTTTTTCATCTTTCATCACAGATAACTGTGAATACTCACTTTTTTCCATTAGGAATTGGTATTTACTTAAGTTGAAATAAAGCAGAATACCTTCCTGAACTGAAATACCAGAAACTCTGAAACATCACAGACTTCTCCAATGTTATTTGATGCACCAGTAAACTAAGTTGAAGTTGGATACTATGAAAAGTTCACATTATTTAATTTTGCTTCTGTATTCAAAGTTTTTTTGGAATGTCAGAATACCAAAAGCCTAAGACTTATTTTAATCATACAAAACTTATTTATTTTGAGTACTCCTAAAGAACTAAGTGGGTATAATCTGGCTTTAGGATTTTTATAAAATGTCCCCAGTACCTCTACTGACAAAAATTGTGCATGTATTTTATAATTACCACTTGAACTGTGTTTTCTTCTATTAAAAGTGTTCAAAATCTATGTTCATTTACTAATAACATTTTGTATCACCTTCTAGTCATGGGCCTCCATGACTACAGGCCTACAGGTCTTAATGTGCCCAACTGCTTATATGTACATGTAGTAAACATAATTTGGTCCTACAAAACAAATGATTTCTTTATATACACATTTTCTTAACTATTATATAAGTGAAAGTCTGCTAATGAAATTATTTCTTATCGTGCTGAACTTAATTTTTATCATCAACAATTTCCTTACACCCTTACGGTTTCTTTACAATCCCATGAGAATGGTGTTACAGTTTTAATATTATCCAAGATCTTAAAAAGGTGTTGTTAAAAAGGACTTGGGTTGTCAAAATGAGTTAACATGAAGTTTGGGTTCTTTGAATGTCACCTCTACATAACCTCGAACATGACAAATGAGGATTTGAAGGGCATTAATAATGTATGGGAAATGCAATCTATTTTCTGGCTCCACAGTCGTAATCAGGTTCTGATAGAGCCGTCTGTACCAATTTACTGAGAATCTTTTATTCAAAAAACCCTTCACTTTTCCAAGAGTTTATCAGTCCTAGTGAGAAGACATCAAAGCTAAGTTTAGAAGTAAAAGGATTAGGAAATTTGTGTTAGTTACCTTTATACCAGTTGTTGTCACCATTAGACAGGTAACCCTAGGCTGCTTCTGACTGTAGTAAGGTATACTACAATTTATGCAGGAAGGAACAGGTTCTACAATGCACATAAGGCCCCCATGAACATATACATGTTATCGTCTGTATAACCCAAATAATTAGAAACAAAAAGCAGGTAGCAATAGCTTCTGTGCTAACATTTTACATTTAGATGGTAGACTAAAATCCCCTAGTTATGAAGATGTTTTATTATGATGACTGTGATATTCACCAGAGCTATGCCCTTTCGTTTTATATTAGAACTACTTGTCAGTTTTCTGCACTTATGAAAATATTTTCTAGAAAGTATAATTACGTATTGCCTTTTTCTCCCTATAGTTCTTATGTAATTTTTAACGGTCAAGAGAAGTACTGTATTCACATATCATAATTTTAGGTGCACCACAAAAGCAGCTAATAATAAAACTTGTTTTCCTTATTTGCTGATAACTCTATTTTTACATATGATAAAGCAAACACTAACTAATATACTTATCTGTGCTCCTGCAGTAATGACTTGTGAGGAGAAGCTGTGACCTGCTGGAATGCTTGCACTCAATAGTCCTCTTTGTTCTGAGCCAGAATAGGGGTACCAATCATAATTTTCAGCAGAAATATTCCACTACAACATTAAAAAAATTATGCCGGTACCCATAGGATGCTGAAAAAAAAGACTAATCTCTTTAAACTAGATTTAAAAAAATAAATTAGTTAAATTATGTTAATCATTGATTCAGGTAATGGGAAACAAAAATGCGGTGGTTGCAGCTTGTCTCTGCAGTTTCTCTCTGCAGCCACTTCCTTCATCACACAAGAAAAATATTATTAGTTTTAGACTGATACAATGGTGACACCCTCATATTTTCTCAAAAAAATGTCTTAGAGAGGACATATAGTGTGCCTTAGTTCCTGTAACAGATCTTCTGTATCTGTCTATTCATCTGCAAAATTTCTGTTGTCACGGTAAATTATCAATTACTAAAAGACAATTATATTGGTTATTTTATCATGAACTTACAAATATTGCAGCAGTTTCATAATATCTGAGAAAAGTTACAGTTATCAAATGCCAAAAATTAAAAAAGCAGAATTTAGAGGCCTTGCTAAAAGGAATTCCAACAATATGTTATTTATAGGAGATATCTAATTAGGAACAATTCCTTAAAAATGCTGTGTTGATTGCAGTTGGTGACCTGCTGTCCGTGAGGGGCTGCAGGGGAAGATGCTCTGTAAGGGAAATTTCTCTTCATAGGCAGAGCAGGAGGAAGCAAAAAAAGTAAGAAACAGCAGAGGGATTACCTAGGCCAAGATCAGAGGAAGAGGAACAGGTACTCTACGGAGGAGAAGGCATTCCCAGCAGCCCTTGGAATGACCCACACCTGAGCAGATATACACTGTGAAAAGTCCACAGGGGAGCAGAGGAAAAATGTAATGAATAAGTGGTGGCACAGAGAAATGACTGTCTACTACCCGCAATTCCCCTCTTTTTTTTTTTTCCTGTTCTGAATTAATAACAATTTATTTTATTTGTCAATGTATTAATTTTCCCCAAATGAAGTCTCTTTTGCCCATGTCAGTAATTGGCAAACAAACTCTGTTTTTATCTCAACCCATGAACTTTTTTGTTTCTTTTCTTCCTAATTATTCTCTTTTGCCCTGCAAGAAAGGGAGGGGGAATCAGTGAGCAGTGAGTCTGAGTCTGGCTGCTAGACTAGAATAGCCCACTGGAAAAGTAAGCAAAATATAAATTTGGTTCTGGTTCTGCTCATGTGTAGGTTTCTGTAAAAACTGGCTTACCCACTGTAACTTGGAATTTGACTTCCATCACTGAATCATAGTGTCAGTATTTGTTTTGTACATTATTACCTCTGCTCCTATTGATGGATCCGGGAAATAAAATTCAGTCTATTATTAGTACTATGTTGTATCACAGCTTCGCTGCAATTTGACCATGCTGTAAATGATGTCATTTCCTCTCTAGCAATTGCCAGCATTATTAACTCCAAGGTTTAAAAATCATTAGTCAGCTATTTCCGCTTTCCTCAGTGAGTCACAGCGTTATATTAAAATACGCTAAGTTTAAAAAGAAGTTGTCTTAGTCTTTTCGTTCGTTTTGTGGTTTTAGTTTGTTTTTTTTTTTCTTTATGTTATGATATCTGAAATACTGGGGTGCACAATTTAAGCCTTTTTTCCTTGACTGTGTGAAAAACATAATTTTACTCATTACAATAAAAACTGACATCTCAGGCAGCTGCTAATGGTGTTCATGAGTTGCTAATGAGTATTTCATGATCAAATACTAAATTCACAGAGTGTGTATTTATATCCATAGTTATTTGCTGCTTTTTAAACATCCAAATATATGTTTAGATATATACTCAGAGGCATGAATATGTAAGTACACGTGTATATGCAGACGTTAAATTGTTGTGTATACACAAATGAAATTAGGACCTCAGCAAACAGAATGTACATGCCCCTCCCAGCTGAAAACCCACTTTGAAGATGTTAATGAATTATAGTAGAAACATCTACGCCATTCAAAAAAATACCTCACTTGCTTCCATTGTTACCCTCGCGGGGTAATATTTTCAGGTTTACTTATCTTGTCTGGATATAAATTCAATTTACGACTGTAAATTGATACTGTATGAAAGGATCTGAAAATGATACAATAGTTTTATTCAGTGTAAGGACTGAGAAATTACAAAGCATTGCTAGATAGGGAATAGTTGCTAAACACATATGCATTCAGTGTCTTGGCTTACCCAAAGTACACAATGGTAGAAAGGATGCAGTCTGCACAAGTCCTGAACAAAGAAGTGTCAGCTAATAACCACAATAGGGCTCTGAGATCTCAAGATCGATGTTGTATTGTTATCAGACTCTTTAAATTAAAGAAGTTGAAGGTTGTTCCAATCTTTCAGGAAGATTTTGTATTTTTATGTTATTTAGACAATATTCACAGTAAAAGAAAAATGTGTCACCCTGTGTGAGTCCACTTTTGAAACAATAGTTGCCCATGTGAAGTCTTCTATTTCTTTGCTTTGTCACATGTCAGACGAATGGGCAGCTTCTCAGTTATAAGAATAAAAAAGACTGAATACCTATGGACATCTGTGTTTTTCTGTGCTGGCAGATGGAAGTCAGGTGACATACCTTGGACATTTTTAAATGGCTAGAGGCACAAGTTTAGGCAACTGAACGTGCCCAAGTGATGGTGTTGATGAGGGACTTGACTCAGGTCCATGCATATAGATGCCCTGTTATCTCTGATATGCTCTGAGTTTACTGCCTGACCTTCAGCTGCTGGAGGTGCTGCTCCAGTTGGAAATATTCCCATACGATTCCTGTGTCATATTTGCCATTGAGGGAGGAAATCAGCTTACAAACCACAATATTCAGCGTGGCTTGTGATGCATGAAGGGAGTGATCAGATGAATGAGTGAATGTATCACAAAGTGGAAAATAGAAGGCATGAAGTGTTGATCTGTTTAGTAAAAAGCTTTCATAAGTGAAGGAGAGAGAAGTACTGATAATCAAAGTGTATTATTTTGGGTTTGATTTGACAAAGAACAGTAAAGAAAGATCCTAAATTCTGTATATGGAATCATAACTTCTATAATTTTATATTTTATAGTTGGAAATTCTATGATCCTTTAAAGTTCTAAGAAAATTTCAGGTGTTAAAAGAATTAATTTAAAGAAAAAGATTCAGAAGCAAAGCTTTCAATCTTTTCTCAGCAAAATGGAACTCAAACTGAAATCACAGATAGTTTTACATTCCTGAACTTTCTTACCATGAAATATTTGATGAAAAAACTCTTCCACTGAGAATCTGTGATGTGCGGCCATAACAGAAATTGAAAAAGAGTCTATTGAAACTCCATAAACAAAAAAGTAGTAGAAGTATAGTGTAAGATAGATCATAAAGTCTTCTAAGATGATAATAAGCAGCTGAAGAGTTAAAAAAAAAAAAAAAAAAAAGAAAAAGAGAAAGGGAAAGATAAAACAGGAAAAGAAAAATGAGATCTCCCACTTTGAAAGTATCAATCTTTGATCTGGCACCAGCAGTGGAAGCTGGACAAGCATGCTTTTTAAAGACAGTTCATTACCCTTTTTACTTTAAGAGAGAAAGAGGAAAACAGCATCAGTGTTTGGCAATAGCTCCTAGAAATTCTGATGTCTCCCTTCTCTGCACACTGACTGTGGAAGTTCAGGAGCTTTGGACTGGGTTTCACTAAACCCAGCAGCCTGAGAAGGAAAAAAACTAAACTGAAAAGAAAGATTGTGCTTGTCTCCCATATAACAAACACCTCTGAGATGAGAGTGCCTCTGAAGCTGTGCTTACAAACAAGACATATTTATTGATTTTCAGGTCTGTGTCACCTTGACTCACTGCTAAGGTGAAACTAATGCTTTCCTAATGGGTAACATGAGTTTACATGCATGGGGAGGTGAGGAGCAGGAGCATTGACTGGGTGAAGACTGGGAGATAGACAGGGAAAAACAGGAGAAAAAAAACGTACAGCAGTTGAAGAAACCAGAATGTGGTTGAGAAGTCTTTGGCTGGTTTTTCATGCCATACTGGTTTATTATAGATGTTGCTTCTGACATTCCAGTCAATTTAATTATGAAAGCATTTGTCACTATAGCTGAGGAAGAATAAAAATCACTGACCACAAAGGTGATCACATCAGTCACCTCTATTATTAAAGATACCATTTAATTCCCATTGAAATCAAGGAAAAGAATCAAGTGATTTGAAAGGAAATGAGATCATGGCATAACCAAGCCTAATAAATAATCTATTCTGTTTTTTTATAAACTGCTGAGGGTCTTTAAGTAACCTGCAAAGAAGATCATGTGGAACATGGTTGCTATTACAAAAGCCAGTTGATCTATTCCACAATTACTGTTCTGTGTTTTGTTGCTTGCAATCATAGAGCTCTATTTCTGTGTGAACCTTTCATTAATCTCCAGCTGGGCTGTCAAATATGATGGATATGAAAAAAAACCTGTTCTTTTTTTTCCTTTCTTTCTTTTTTTTTCTTTTTTTTTTTTTTTTTGGAACCAGGTACTCAGGGTATCCAGCCGGCCCACATCTTATACTAATCAGTAATTTTATAATTATTGACAAATTTAGAGAAAGTGTAAGCTTCATTTTGAACTATATTTGACCACCTACTCTGTTATAGTAGATTTTCCTGTTAAACAGATTGAAACTGGGTTTCTCCATTGCTTTAAAACTGATAGCTGTGACAAGAATAAACCTGGGAGCACAAGCTGAAATGTTTCAATTCAGGTGCAGTAGAGACACTCCAGTTAGTCCTCAGTGACTTGCTTATATGTATAAATTCTTTCCAATTTTTCTTTTTGGACGGGCTTGCATTTCACTACCAAGTTTTGACCTGCTTGAAAACTTGCAGTAAAACAATGGAGTGATTTCTTTCTATTTATCTGCTTGCTTCTTTTTTTCTGCAATAAATGTAAACCTAGCATCTTGAAGGTGAATTTTCATAGCTGAGTGTGTGCAGAGTTCCCTAACATTAATTACTGGTAACAAAATTTTTACCTATGTTTCTCAAAGGCTCATCTGAACACTTATTTGTTGGGTTTTTTCCTTTCCTCTTGGAAGTCAATATTTAAGAATAAAAGTATATCTTTCAGGTATATTAAATTCATCTTCCATTTCATTGTCTCATGTTAACAAATGCTGCTGAAGTGAATGCCTGTACAGTAATAAGTTACCAAAACCATTACACTACTGGTATAATATGGAAGTGTCTGGACCCAGTCCAATCACAGTGTTAGGAATATTATGGTTGTCTATTCAATGCACCAATGGAATTAGGGGCTGGAGTCAGAAAATCTAGAAAATGGGACAGCTGTCCACATGCTTAAGTGAACCAAAAGGCAACATGAGAAAAAAGATTGAGCTTGTAGTCCCATCTCTTTCCTTGACACAAAGTACATCCACGAAACCAATTTTGAAGTGCATCTATTATGTTATTCAAATGCACCTACCCCTCCAGATACGCTCACATCAGTCCAAAGGATATGAGTATGAACGTCTATTGTAGTCATATAACATGAAGGCACATTTTCTGTATGACAGAAGCTGTCTCATTTTGGATATGTTACAAAGAACCCTTTGTACTCCATGTGCTTGACAAATGCACTACTGCTATGACCAGGACTCTATCTAACTTGGCCATTTTCCTTTGAAAAGATGTCCAGTACTTCTCAGGCAATGTAAATGATTCAGGCACTTCCTCTTCCAGTTGGGTTTTAATCTAAGATAGTGCAGACATAAATACACAGACCATGTTAATTTTCCCAACGAGAAAAGCCTGTGCCCCTATGAAGCTGCTGTGGAGCTCCAGAACCAGCAGTGTGAGTGTGCAGGAGCGAGTGACCATTTCCTTCACTAGAAAAAAGCCTGAATAACACTGAAAGGTAATGGAAAAATCAGGAGTTGAATTTGTGGTAATTGAAGCCTAAACTTATCCTCTAACTTCTGGGCTATATTTCCCTTATGGTAATGATGCTGTTGTAAGAGCATATTTTCAGTTCATATGAAGAGAGAAGTGCGTATCCAGTCTGAAAGTGGAAACCAACGAAAAGACTCTCAGGAGGTTCATTGAATTCTAGTTCCATTTTAATTCACATTTCAATGGACATCACAATTTAAAGTTGTGTTTCAGGCAGCACAAATCATGCTATAGTATTAGACACTCTTTCAGCTCATGATGAGCCAGTTAATAAGCCTTGAAGGATATAAGATGTACTCAGAAGAATCAAAGCAATGATACTTAGCTGAGTCATCAGAGAAGACTTCTTCCCTCATCAATTCTGGCATCTGTTAAAATGAAGATATTTCAATCTATTCCACTAAAGACTGATTAATGATCTATGGAATTTCTCTACCTGCTGAAAATGTGCCCACAGAGTTACAGACCTTCTCATGACTGCTTACTCGATTTTATTATGGTGTCCCAAAAGACTGCTATATGTTGTATAGAAAATATCTACCTCAATTTTTTTTGCATCCTCTAGTAGTATCATCATTGTCTTTTTCATTCTCTCTCATATTTGTCACATTCTATTTTATTTTTGTTTTCATGTTTCTATTTCTTTGTAGTCTTATAGTTACATGGGGTTTTTTTTCTATTTGGACCTCTGATTACTTTTTATGTGCTAAGTCCTATCCATTATTTCTTTCTGAGCAATCAGTGTATATGTCATATTACATTGAAAATATTGTATTCATGTCAACAACATTTACTATACACTGCATGCATTTAAGTGCACAATAAAATACTTACCTTTTTTCGATGCTGCTGGAAAAATTATTTCTCCACCTAAAATGACAAATCTAGTATTATATTCCCTGAATAAACACAGAAGGACAGAAAAACAAACATATGAAACCCCCTATATGTTCCTTTAATAGTTGTTTTTTTTTGGGTTTTAAGATAAACAAATAAACAGTTGCTATATTTCTAAAAGGAAAGCTTAGACCAAAAAATTTTGCTTTTTTCTCCTTTTCTCTTGAGAAAATTAAATTTAGGAGAGAGACAATAGGTAAGTATTCTGACACAATGAACATTTCTGGTTTGATGGCTTGTTTTCCTCACAGTGAAGAACAAGAGAATATTATTCTAAGTCTCTTTTGAAATGAAAAATTCAACTTCCAACTCTACTTTTAACTTAAATGCCACTCTAAATCAAATCGGGATTTAGAAGAATGAGGCCTTTTGAAGATCTAGGAGCAATTGAATTACAATATAACAAATAATGTACTTAATAATAAAGCAATCTCAATTAGGTAACACATTTGTCAACTCAACAGTTTTTGTTGCTGCAGAACTAATCATGAATCCACATTCGCTTGCACTGCCACTGGCATTAATCCAATATGTGATACCACAGCCATTTATTCCTTATTTATACATATTTGGGGAGGGAGAGAGGTACAGATTGTACGTGGTGTCCACACTTCAGAATTGCTTTTTATTCTTCTGCATGCTGTTAAATACTGTGAAGAAAAGACTATATATCACCAGTTTGTTGAGTTTTTCAATCTAGGTTTAGATTTTCAATCTGAAGTTCAATCTAGACCAAGGGTTGTAATTGGAGATTTTAAATGGATTAGACTACTAAGGAAAAAGTTAGAATCTGGAGATTGCAAACCATGTAAATTAAGCTGCAAAAAATGTTTTCAGAAATGCCTCTGTCATGTAATCACAAGAATTAAAGGAAGTCTGAGAGGATATAATCACATGAAAATGTTTTAGAACATATATAATTTGTAAAAGCGTTAGAACTGCATGGAAGTTCCCTCAAATTGTTGTGGAACTGGAACATTTGACTGTAAATCACATCAATATAAATTATAGTTCACTCTAAGTGGTTTTCATTAGGCATGCACAAATCTTTGCCTTTGTAAGATACATGTAAAGTCAGAAGCAATCTTGTATATGCTATTACTTTCTCTAGATATAAATTAGCAAATTAGAAGATAAATTAGTTCCAAATACATGAACAATTTTTATTTAAGCATATTTCTTTAGTAAAATATAAAGGTAAGAAAATGTCATCTAAATGATAGTTAATAATAATTTGGAATTATGATAGTTCATCCAATACAGGCTGGAAGGCTCTAACTAAATTAATAATAGATAATCAGGAAGATACAGCTTTAAGGAGAAAGAACTGTCTGGGTGGTCTGATGTGAGTTGATTGCATAAGATCCATTATCCTAAAATGGATACCAGGTATCCAAGTAGAGAAGAATGTATAAACATCAATTGTGAATAGAGTGCTGCAGACAGAGAATCCTTAGGGAAATAAGAAGAAACAAAAGAAACTTAAACACTGACAGTGATCGCATTGTGTCACAGAAAGTCACAGCATCAGCATAGTCTGAGGAATATCTACTATACTATTTGCAATGAAACATTAGTTCTCTGGTGAGAAGTGACTGTCATCATAATGAAATCTCTCTTCCTATACATAAAGTTCAGGTCAATAATTGCTGCAGTAAACCTATTCCCTCTGGCTGAACTACATACATGTAATTATTACTTTTTTTTTAAATTTTGAGTAGGTAAACTAATCATCAGATTGGTGAACAAAAAGAATAAAAAAAATGTAAAACCAATTGCTGAATTTATGTTTTATGATTTCTGGCAGAAATTAGTTTAATATTGTAATGGTTTATTTGGTATTCCTCATAAATGGGCAGGAGATCGAGGAAAGAAGAAAGGAAGGAATTTTCAGGACTGCATCTGCCCAAGGACAAAAATTTCTGTTTTCTGCTTTAAGAACAATCTTCTTTCTTTTTTTTTTTCTTTTTTTATGCTCATTCTGACAACACTGCTTCTCTTGAATGCCAGATCAGGTGCTCCTATGGTAACACTATATTGACTAAATCAAAGCAGAGGTGAGAGAGAAAAAAATGCTTCTTCGAAAAATAATAAGACCATGAATGTCTACACCAATTGCAATGACTGATAAGCCAGCCCTTGTCTTATGAAAAAAAGATGTTGTCATCTCGAATTAAGAGTTTCAGAATGTGTTTCTTGGTGGGCTTAGTAACCTCCAGTGGTCTGTGCTTAAAACAAAGATCTTGTAACTTCTTTTGTTGATTACCTGCTTTTGTCTGGTGAGTTAAAGGGCCCTCTACAAAGTAATTGTTTCATTAAAAAGCTTTTATATAATAGCAAGGATGAAAACAAGAAAATGCAACCATATCGATACCATAAATTACTTATTTCTTTTGAATACAATAGAGTCTAGGGAAATAAAATCTTTGGCAAAAATAATTTCTCACCATCCAGAAGGGATACAATTCTGAAAAAAAAAGCAAGAAATTTTATCAAGGTGTTTTTGGAACAGAATCTTGAAATTTTACTTATTGTGGTTTTCATGTTTTCTAAATAACCTGGTCATTCTTACTTTTCATTGGGTACAAAACCTGCAAATTTTTCTCTTGTAAAAAATACATCTCCTCCTTTCCTCTAAAATATGAAAATCAAAGCCAAAATAATGTAATATAGTTGAAATAAATTATTTCAGTCATTTGAGTAACCCATGGGAATATTTTGAAATTCTAAATTCAGGTAAACAGGCAATAAAAGTAACTTCATGTTTCTTTCTCCATTACAAAAGGCAGACAATGACTTAAGCAAAATAAATTCAGAAGTTCTAAAGCAGTACAGAACTTAAAGTTTCATAGGTAAATCCCAAGATATAAAATACATGATATTAAGATTCTAAATGTGAAGTTAATTTCTATTTGTTGAATAGTTAAGACTTTTTTTTTTGACTCCATTAGTTATCCTTTTGTACTCTTTGACCAACTGACGTAGTTTCGATGAATTTATTTCCTTCAATTTTCGTAACACATATTTTTACAGTACTCATGGATATATAGGGGTTATATTATAGATAGGATCCATTGATTGCCCAACAGAAGTGAATTCTGTTCTTTCTGCGCCTGAAAGGCCATTCTGCTTATACGATATTTGCAACTGCATTTTTTGATCACTATATGTGCAAACATAATTTTACATGGTATAGTTTCTATACTCAATTTAACATTACTAACTTGTTAAAAAAATATTACATGTATGAGTTTCAAAACTCCCCTACTGTATGACAGTGTTATTGAGTCAGGCTGCAGCTAGACAGCATTGCAGCTAAAAGGAATGAAAACCAGACTCCACTTTATTATCTAATGGCAGCTGCTATAAAACTTAATGTAATTTCTTTTTTTGTTTAAAGTGTAACAGAGTCTGTTGCAGCCAACCACCTCTCTAATACTTAACCTTTTAACCTAACCTCATCTTTTGTGTTAGATTAGGTATTTTACTTCCCTTCTTGCTAAAAGTTCTAAATGACATTTCCTATGTGCTTTCAGTATCCTTTTTTTCCCCCCCTTTGTAGTATTTCTAATTCATTTTCTCCATTACCATTTACTTTGTCAGAGCTTTTGTTTTTCTCTGACTTGGTTGAATAAAAAATAAAAGAACTTATCTTCCTGTATTAGATATTAGAGCTTTCCCAAATGTATTTTGCTTCAGTCCTATGGATCCTTACTTAGCACTCTTATGATTTAGGCAAAATTAAATCTCACCATCTCTTTGTGCTTTATAGTAGATCTGATTAAAGAGTGTAATGGACAGTTATAATCATCTTGATGGGAAAAGTTGAGAAAGTTGCTCTCTGATTTTTATTGTGTCTATTCTAGAATTAAAACTGGGAAAATTTGAAGGATATGAGAAAGCTTAAATGTTTTTCTTAGACTTCATTTGTTCATGCTAGTTTCTTTGTTGATTTTCTTTTCTATTATCCTTTACTAAAAGAATCACAGACATAAGTGATCAAAGACACAGATTAGGTCATCTGATCTATTTTTATGTTAGCACTGGTTTTTTTTACTTTATTTTATCAGAATAAATTGTCCAGTCTACTTTTCCATGATTCCCTTACAGAGATATTTCTGCTGATATTCATCCAAAATTATGCTGCACACAGTCTCATCCAAGTACTTCTACTTAATATGCCTTCAGATTATGCTACAAATGCTTTTCTGTTCTTTGAGAAAATTCTTGGCCACTGAAATGCATAGGAAACTCACACTGAAGCCAATGGGATATGTGTGTCAGAGAATGAATCTGGCTCTTAATATTGACAGTATTTGCAATTCTTCTGTCCTCTTTATCACTCCTGAATTAATAGATAGTATATATGAAATTTCAGCTTATATCAGATCTGTGTCTTGGTATCTGTAATTCAGAAATTATAATAATAGTAGCAACTGTTCCCAAGACAATATCCATAGCTTTGAGAAAAATTCCAAAATTCAATGCGAAAGTGTGGAGAGAGGAAAGTATTACAGAAATACATGTAAAAAACCCTACATTAGCTTACAGCTAATAAATAGGGAACACTGATTCATCCCATCATTGAATCTTCTCATCTGGTCATTGCTTTCAGCCACTCAGCATACAGTGTCTCAAATACACTCTCTGAGGAGACAAGATTTATTCTTCTATTTTAAAGTAGAATCCATTCAAAAAAGACAACAACAATTAAAAACAAAACAAAAAGAAACAAATAATTATTTTTTTTTAAAAGAACACAAAATGCCCCACAAATTACCCAAACAAAAAACCAAAAAAAAATTAAAAAGCCCTAAACAAACAAAAAACTCAAACATGATCACTTTATAGAACTGCTCATCTGAGGAGACAGGAACACCAGGCTCAAAATAGTAGCTCTTACATCCAAGAAGAAAGCTCTAAGCAGTACTCACAAGCTTTCCTCCTTTAGAAGCACTCCAGGATGAGTATAGTGCTGAATTATTTTGGACCAATAGGAAAACAAAACAAAACAAAAAAAACAAAGGAGAGTTCTCTTTCTGGCGAAGTATAGAAATTTTTTCTGATGTATTTTCTCCATAAAAACAATACATTTTTTATGAAAGTTTTTAAATAATCCTGTGACTCCAAAAACTGAAACTAAGGAAGGAACAAGCATTGCTAGTCGTGATTAAAAAAAAAAAAAGAAGTTTGGTAGTAGTCACATGTAATGTTTTTCATCCCTGAAGTTAAAAGGGTTTGACAAAATTAAATTAGTCCTCTCAAGACTCATAAGGATCAGATAGTCTGTTCTTACAGAATGGAAAAGAGAGAGAGATTTGGGAAAGCTAAATATTTCAGCAAAGTTCACAAAACAAACCAGACTTAAAGCTGAGAGAGGAATTCACTAGTTCTCATAATATTCTATTTCTCTGCCCACAATTTGCCCTCCTACATTTCTGTTGTTTATATTCAACAGTAGCTCAAAAAATCTCCATAGAGTTCTAAACTTCATGAATGCCTCTGGTCTTTGTGTACATTCTCTCAGTGTTCTCTTTTTGTCTTAGATATTCAGCATATTCTGCTACTTCCCTGCAAGTTAGATTTGCAATTATATAAATCAATATCCTTTTTTCTGTTGTAAAGTAAATAGTTTTCCAATCCTGATACCAATGTGTCTAATTTTTATTGTTTCCTAAATGATTCAATAATGGACAATTGTGTGTAACAGACTTTTCTGGGTCTGTTTTTGATTTGTTGATGTTCTTTTTTTGGTTTTTAATTTTTTTTCTGAGTTTCCAAATGTTTTTGAGCTTCAAGATTGGATTCTACTCCTGAGAAATCCATGAAAGCCCTCTGCATTGTGGCTGTGGGTTCAACTCTGATGAGTAAATGTATCTATATATTTATGATACATCCTGCACTATTGTACCAAAGTTTTTTCCATGTCTCTTTAATTTTTTTCATTTTTATAACATTTGTAACAAATATGAATCCCCTATATTAGTTCTTTACTTCTCAGTGAGTGATGAAAAATCTTGGGAAAAAGACTTTTTCACATCTCCTTTTCTTTCATACTTAATAAATATTTGGAAAGAATCCATTTGGATCCAGCATTTTGTCAATGTTTCAGTTAATCTTCCTTTCTAGACATACTATGATCATAAAACTACTGCACAAATCTCTGTTCCCTTCCCAGGTTGTTTCCTAGATTTGATCTTCATGTGAGGGAATAAATTCATGCTCCTGGTAATGTCAAAGGTGTCTACTACTTTTTTTTTTTTTTCAATGCTGACTCCATAACTTCATTTTTTTTCTGCTATTCAAGAAAACATTTCACTGTGTTTTAGATGTCCCTGGTTAGTTTATCTTAATTTAAAAGGCTTTAAAAGGCGATGTCAACAAACAACCCCAAATTTATAACCTGTAATCTCTGTCTTCTGCGTGCTATATATTTTCTCAAAAGATGAAAACTTGTCTTGAATCTCTGATTCTACCAAAAGATTTACTGCTAAATAACAGTTCAATTTTGCAAGATAGGTCGACTAAGCATCCAAATTAGTATCATCAAACATACACTGCAATATCCATGTGTTATTTTCACAAAGACAATAATGGCCCTGGAAAAAATCTTTGTTCTGGTGCAACTGGGTAAATTTGCAGCTGTTTGTATGAAGGTTTAATTTTCTAGTGTGTCTTTTAAAAGGAATTTTAATATTATGTATTTAAATAGTTTTCAATCATAGAATCTTTATATTAAATACTAACAGTCTGTGTAGATTAGATCTCGTTCTCAGGGACATCATTCACCAGAAGTGACCACGCAGCCATCTCTTTCGTTCAGGGTAAGATATATCATAGCTACCTTAAGACACCTAAAATTAGAGATCTAGCTGAATCCTGTCATTGACACTTGCAGGTGACAGTTCATCATGACTTTTGAGAGTGTCTCAGGTTATGAAAGCTATCTAGATCACTAATTCAAACAAAATTTCTTATATTCATTAACTCTTAGCTTTTATTTTTATCTTTATTCTCCTTGATGGAATATACTGTTTTCTTACTATATGAATTTAACTAAAGAAAAGTCCATTTCACAGATGCACATTTTTCAACTTACAAATGCTCAACAGAAATATTGGGGTATAACCAGACAGGTTTTTTTGAAGGATCAAGGATAATCTTGCTATTTTATGTCAAATCTCTTGATAATTTCTGAGTCCTTTCTCAGCTGTTTAATAGAGATGAGTATCTCAAGCACAAAAATGTAGTCCTATGGAAAGGAGTTTCAAAGGTAGAATATAAGCATTATTCACAGTAAGATTATTCTTTGCTTCAGTATTACAGTAATAATATTGACAGCACCTGTTGTTTTAATTTTTTTTTTCAGTGATAAACAGTAAAAAATCTGAGGAGCCTTTTAAAGCAGATTTATTATTGCTTTTTATTATTATTATCTTTTAAAATTTTCAGTGTGTTGTATTTGTAACATTATGGAATAAGTAGAGAAATTTTTCAATTTCAGATGGTTAATGGGGACATAAATGCACAAGTGTACCTGTTGTGAAATTCCTTCCATGCCTTGTGTACATATAAAGTACATTTCAAAATTTTTAATTCTCTCCTTTTCTCTCTGGAATGGAGAAGAGAATTTTGGATAATCTTAAATCGAATCAGACTTCCAAAAGAAAGGTGATCAAACCTGCAACCATTCTGAATAACATGTCAGGCTGCTGGCCAACAAAGCCATTTGATTAGGAGCAGGGAAAGGAGGGACTGTCACTGTCTCCTCAAAACCAGATTAAAAATGGAATGACCTCTGGCCAATTTTTTTTCCCCTTTCTATTTTAGTTCCTTTCTTCCTCAGTGATATTGAGTGTGAGGAGCTGTTCAACAACCATACAAAATTCTTGTGCTTAAGGAGAAAGTTATCAAGCTGGAAATATGGAGGGATATAGGAGTGCTCCAGAAAGAGGTAAGACCAAATAGTCTGACTATTTGGCCTAAGAACATTATTTCAGAAGCATGAGGTTGTTCACAACAAACACCCAGAGATGCAACTCTCCTATGCCAACCTCTTAGGATTTCTCAGCATTACAATGTGAAACTCCATATATAGAAAGCAGATGAATTAACTTCTCCAAAGACCTAATTATCACAGATATGGTGGTACACACAGTCATCTGTTTTCCTTGTTACTAATGAAATGACCTTTCTAAAAACTTGCAAGACACTTTATTGCATAACTGTATGGCTTCATTTCTTCTGTTTATTGCCTAACCTACTATACAGCTTTATCAGTGGGTGTCAAGTGAGAGTAATGCATCCTTTTTCCTGAAACAGGAGCAATTAGAATAGCTTGAGAGTGCCAGTAGATGTACCTGAAGGAGATCCTGGAGCCCAAGTAAGCGGTACAGTCAAGAAGCGATCTTTCACAGACCCGAGTTTGCAACATCGAGTATTTTTCCTCTTTTTGGAAAAATGTGGATGAATTTTCAATTTTTACACTTTCTTAGCCATTTGAACACCGCCATGCTCAGTATAGGGAGAAAAAGTAGTGCAAAGTTCATTCAAAACTTAAAATTCCATTAGACAGTACAATTTCTATTTGCATGGTTTTACTTTGTTCAGTGGAGAAGACTAAATCCTTCTAAATTTCTGGCTCTCTTAGCCTAAAAAAGACTAAGAGAGATTTTGCTTATAGAAGCTGTGTGCAAAATGCACACCAAATTGGAATTTGCTAGAATCCTTAGTTACAGAAATACCTTGTTGCCATCTAGTTAAATCAAACTACTGTTTCTTTGCATGTGTAGTCAGAAAATTGACTGTATTTTGTAAGTGATTCCCATGTTAATGGTTTAATCTATTTTTTTTTTAATTGGGATCTTAGCTAGCATAAACAATTAAAATTAGATACTTGATCTGCATTTGGGCAACATTTGCAGCATTTGAGAGATGTATATTGTTGTGGCATCTTCTTTTACATAAAAACCAAGACCAAAAAAAAAAAAAAAAAGAAAAAAAAAGAAAAAAGATAAATTCCTTTAGATTATCACTACTATTCTCCTCACAAAAAAAAAAAAAAAACAAAACTAAATCCCATAAACAAACAAAGAAATAGCAAACCAGTCTTGTCATGGTGTTTTGGGGCAGAATATAACACAAAAGCAATGCTAGTGGCGCACCACTTTGTTTTCATTATTCTTCAGGCTCAAATGTTTCCAGAGGAGATACTGGTTCTATTTTAGTTACTGTAGGTGGCAAGATTAAAACACTAGTTGGAACTCTTCTGATTTCTCATACAGACTATCCAATAAATGGTGTGTGTGCGCTGCAGGGTCCTATAAGATAGCAACTATATCCATGTAGCTAAGCAGCTACACTGCCTCTCCGTTACCGAAGTGGTATACAGATCCTTAGTCAGAATAATTTAGCAGCTCCTCTGAGAAACCAGAGCAGTTCAAAGAAATGTTATCAAGGGTGAGGATCTCATCTGATGTTTTTCCACCTCTTCATAGATTTTTTTTTCCTTCGAGCTAGCTCATATTCTACCTGATGTGCTGAAGTTCTTGCTGCAAATTCAATTTGCCTTCAAATATTTGGCACTGCTTCAAGGAAAATGATCAAATGATCAAGTTCACCTTGATCCCTTAATTTTGAAATTGCTTGGCTTGCTCTTTTTCCCACAGTGTTGGGTCAAGATTTTCTTCCCAGGGTGAGTTTCAGTTCATATTCTCTATTTTCACTAGCTGAATTGCTGATTCATAGAATGTCTGTCAATTCAGATTTTTTCATGTATCAGGCTGCTTGCCCTTGAACGTTCGCCAATATAAGAAAAAGGGAAAACACCTAGACAACTAAAGGAAGAAGAGAATTCCAAGTGTGCAACAAAAAGACAAGTTCAAAAGTAAATGCCTTTTTTCCCCCCCTCCAGTTTCTGAGCTTAAACTTAATCCATGATTTAAATCTACAGCTGTGAGAAATGGCACCTTCAGGAGAAGCCCTTCTGTTACTGACATCTTACCTAGCAGGAATCTAAGGAAAGCAGAATGGCCCAATGGTTTTCTTTTCCTTTATGCCACTATGTGAAAGAACATATGGGGCTTGGAGTGCTAATTACAGATATAGAACTGTACAAAGAAATTGTACCCTCAGCAGTGGACTCCACTGTGTGGATTAACTCGACCAACCATTGGCACTGAAGGGAAAGCACTGCACTCTGAGTGCCCTCAGTTTGAACTAAGGAGCCAAGATCTGTCAGTAGACAACTCATATCTAATGCAGATCAAGCATAAAAGAAGAATAAAACTGCTTTTGCCAAAGGGTATATACTCATATTAGTACAGCCAGGGATCTGCATGGACACAGTAGTTTCTCCATGGTAAATGGTTTCTCTTGTTTATCTCTGTTTCCCACTGCCATGACATTGTGCAAAGGGGTACAGTAGTATTTCTTCATGGAAAAGGCAATTTTTGCTTGCCAGACGTTTAATTCTGATCATCCTTGATTAGTGATTTTATAACTCCTATTATCATACTGTAAATCATCATCTCAATAGGACAATAGTTCTGTGTAAAATTATTTTCTTTCCATTACAGGTGGTCTTTCTCTTTAGTGTATATGGCTCTGAATTTCTTTGCAGAGAACATCTGCTTTCTCCATTGCATATGGAAAAACGTATTTTTAAAAAGGAGTCTAATGAAAGCAACATGGTATTTCACAAGACTAAATTTAGACAATGTGAATATTCTCCAATATCTTTTCTTGTACCCTAACAATAATGAGGTTTTTTTTCTTTACACAGAAAATTGTAATCATTTTTGTTTTCATAGAAGGGCAAAGAAGGTCAAATACACTTGCAGAGGAAGTAAAGGGAACAGGGAAAATATAGTTTCTCCTGGAAAGTGTTGACAGTACTGTAGTAGGACATAAGGAAATTTTGCTTGCCCTTTGTTAGATTCCTCAGCAAAGATGAAATATTCAGTTGGAAGAATTCACTTTAAGATAAGAAGGAAGCTTCATTCAAGATATTAAATAACTTGAAACATCTATATTTTTTGATAAAGTTGAATCCTCTCTAAATGTATTTAGTTTAAGACTCTGCACTGTTTATTAGCTGACTCATCAGAATACAAGGTTTTTTTACAAATAAATAAAAAAGGTGTGGGTTCATAGGTTTTGTTTTGTTTTGTTTGGTTTGTTTCATTTCTGTTTTGGAATCTGCAGAATGACAATTTACCGTGTCTTCCCTCCTTCCCTTCCTTCTTCCCTCCCTCCCTCCCTCCCTTCCTTCTTTTTTGTTGGGTCACTGCCTTTTCAATAAAATCATACTTTGAAAGCTGGGATAAAACTACATGGTAAACTAGAATTAAAAATCATCCCATGCAATTTTTCTTATAATCCTTTTAAAATAAAATTATATTGCATTTTGTTTTCCCTTGGTTGTAACTGAGAGTTTTTTTGTTGATGAGCTGTGCTGCCAGATGAGATATTTCCAAAAGCACTTTGCTGACAGATAATTGACCATTTGACCACTGGTCCACATAGCTGTGGAGCTGTGAGTATAACTTTCAACTTCCTTTTATATATATACTTTTCTGCTTGCAATTTCATAGCATCCTGGAATGTCCTTTCCCCACAGAATTGTCAAGAAAGAGCACAGTAATAGAGGTCATCTGTGAATGTAATGAAAAGTCTCATAGGAATCACTCTGCTCATACAATGTCAGTGGTGGTGTGAGCTTTACCGTGATTTTATTCCAAGCTTGCAGAGCTCTGATTCCTTGTGTATGACTCCTTTTTATGTCCTCCAGTTCAAGTAATGTCATTTCTTTTCCCTAAGACTCTCCTACTTCTTTCCTTTCTCAGTAAATCTTCAGTTAACCATCCCATTTTAATTCTAAATTGGAAAAAAAAAAAAAAGCTAAGAAGGTGATTCTATAGGTGTTTGGACATTACTTATTAAAATAATCTTCATAGAAGTATTTAAAAAAAGAAAATAGTATCATTTCCATTGAGAACTGTCATCCAATTATGTAACTAATATTTTATTATAATAAGAAATCAGCAGGAAACTACAGCAACATGTACGTATTAATTACATTTTGCTTTACTTTTTATAGTTTAAGATCTTATTTTATTTCATGACACAGTAGTCCCAAGTATTTCATTATATATCTTCCATATTATATTATGATTTCACAAGGTTCCATAATACAACTTATCAGGATTTGACATGGTCTGTTTTTGACACAGAATATTACATATTTTTACTAATTCCAATTTTTACATATTTTTAGGAATATTAGGTACTCTCAAACAACTTTTTTAGATCAAAATATCCTCTCTTTGTGCTGTAATGGAAGAATGAAATATTTTCAATATGACCCTTAATTCATTTAAACATTCATAGTTACTTTGCCTTTAAAACATAAAATTGCAATAACATTTGCATCAGGTTTGTGCTTACTGTCATTGTGATGTCTCTCTTACCAGCTTTCCAGGAGTGAAAAATACCCTAAAAGCAAGATGGCATTTGGACCTGGAAATGGATTTTTTTTTTTTTTTTAATTTGACTTTATTTTCACTATGCAATAACTCTGCTCAAAATCTTAGGTTTGTCTTACAAATGTGGGCATACTGACTATGCAGGTAGGGCACTATTAAGCACCTCATCGTTGTAATTTTTAAAAAGTCATTAAACAGAATTTTTAAAAAATGCAGTGATGTCTGCTAGATTTCTGATCTCTCCTGAACCCAGTTCAAGCGGACTAATTCCCAGATGCTCCCGAGGAGTGTCTTCACCCTTTGAACTGCTCCAGACCAAATGCCAATTACTCAGGGTCACTATCATATTCCGTAGTGTGCCTTCATTGAGACACTCAAGCACATGACACAAATCAGACCCTGTTCTGTGCTGTTATTATTTATAATTTTGCTATGATGAAAATAAACAATTTCAGAAAAGCATATTCAGTATTTGGTTGTGAACTTGTGACACTGCTTTAGGTAGTGCTAATAAATATAGTCTTTTCTCATGAAGATTCAGGAACTCCAAAAACTAAATGGTTAGATGATATGAAATGAAGAATCTGACATTTTTTATCCAAACTGAGAGGGAAAAAAACCCAAACAACAACAACCAACCAAACAAAAGAACAACAACAACAAAAAACACCAGAAAACAATTAACATAAACGGTTGTTGAGTGTGAAGGAGTTTAGCCTGACTAAACAGCATATATTTAAATCTACTCCTCTTATTTCAAGGCACATGGGATTTTGTGGAGAAGATGTGCTAATTTACAGAGGCTAGCTCACTTTTGTATTTCAGTGTGGTATTGTCATACAGAGACTTCTGCAAGGTATAGACTGTACTGGGCCTCACCCTCTGCTAAAATTTTGTCAGTGATCCAGAGATAAATACGTAACGATAGCTAAAAGATCTCTGAATAGCCCAAAGACTTTTGGAGTGATAAATAACAACGAGGACAGAGCGATCAGAGGTGTTAAGGCTGTGCAGACACAGTGCTTCAATGCAGCCATGAACAAAATGTAGGAACAAATAGTGCAGTTCACTGACGTGGGCTCACATACCAGAACACAGTGACTTCTAATAGCTTAAATGTGAACAAAATGTAAGTCAAATTAAAAAAGCCTTTCCCATTGCGATGAAAAACTGAATGTCTAAACGGTGGTTGTGGTTTAACCCTGGTAGGCAGCTCAGCCCAATGCAGTCGCTTGCTCCCAAGCAGGATGGAGGAGAGAATGGGGAGAGCATAGGTGCCTTCACACTGGGATATCATTCAATTTATTGAAGAGAAGAACAAAAGGAACCAGTGGTCAGAGGTTAAAGCTAGACACAGTTAAATCACACAGTAAGTACGTGTTTTTTAACTTGAAGACTGCTTAAACTTTTGAACAAACTGTCAAACTTCTGGGAAATTCTGCACATTTCATACCTGTAAATTCAGATTTTTAGATAAAGAAACTTTGCAAATCTGAGGTTATACTTTCTTAAGCAAACTTTGCAAATCTGATGTTATACTTTCTTAAGCAAAAGTGTGATAAAGTATTAGGACAGTGAAATATTACAGTTTGCAGTATCACTTAAATCAAAGAAAAAAAAAATTAGTTCTGGATATAATACCAGTTGACCAACTGGACATTTATTTCACCCACAGAATCAAACTTAGTTTTTTCCAATTAGTATATCAGGGTCAATGATCAAGAATGATAGGCTTCAGATGGGGGAGGGAGGGAGGGAAGAACCTCTTTTATACTTGTGGACCCAATTTAAATGTTCCTTTTGTATTTGAGTAACTAAGAGCAGAAACCATTGAATCAGACCGCATGTCTGTAGTGTCTGTAAAAATCCATCTCTTCACAAGAAAAACTAATGAGAAATGGAGCTCTTGTAGTGCATTGTAGCCCATGGCATATTTTCAGAATTAAATCACAGGGCAAGAATGATGTGGAAGTGACTCTACAAAGACAGAAAGAGCAGTTGGACATGGCATTAATGAGAATGAATACTGCTCCCCAGAAACCAGAATGGCCATGTCAATGTACCCAGTAAAGTCCTGAGCATGTTCAGCATGTACTGTTTGTTTCAGAGACATGGCTGAAGTTGATTCATCAAGTAGTGGATGCAAAACTCTCATAACCACTCAAATCTCAGATTCCTCAAACGTAATGGTTCCACTGCTTCTCTTAATGATTAGAGTTTGACAGGCTCTTCAAGAGCTTCACTCAACTTCTCCTGGCAAATATTTCTGGGGGTTTTTTTTTTGCTTATGTTTTCCTTCCTCCTATATCTGTGCATATTGCCATTAAATATAAGTTCTGTTTGCACAAAATCTGTATAACAGAGACTGTAAAAGTTTCCATCTGTAACTGAATAAGCTACAGAAGTATAAAAATGATGATGCTATTGTAATAACTGTATCCAGCTACAAAGCCCTTTCCTAATGAATAGTGTGTAGTTAAAGGAGTATGTTGTTGCACTTCCATAGTAATTCAAGTAAACTCACGACTTTTCTTTAGCATTCTCCAGCTTAGTGCACTAAGAACTATGAGTTATCAAATAATAAGTTTATTCTCAATGAATTTCATAGCTCCATGTCTTATAGGAAGGATGACATAGAAAATACTTGTCTGTGAAAATGCTAGACCCTTTAATACTGTACTTAAAACTCTTTTCTATTTTGATCTTTCTCATGACATCCTTCACAAGTTTTCATTTGCTAACTCACTAGTGTCCTTACTCCTCAAGGTCTCCTTTAGAAAGCATAATTTTCTGTCTTTTCAGTGAGCAATAACAACAACTATTATTGGCATTTATAGTTACATGCTGAGCTTTATGGCAGGAAGTCAGATATTCTCTGTAACTTTCTCTGTTGGCCCAATTGAACAAAGTTTTACTGCAGAAGCTAACACTGCAGAAATGCAGTTATAAGTTTAGTACCGTTTTCTTTTCTCTTCTTCTCCAGCCTAAAAAAAAATCTGTTCTTCAAAATATCTAGCTGGCAAAAAATATTAATTGCTTATGCCTAGGTAACAAAAAAAAATTAAAATTAAAAAGATTTAAAATCCCACACTATAGTAAACGAAATGGCCTTTTGCACACACAGACCCACTCTCTTAGTAATTTAATTTATCGGTGTAAAACCCCATCAAAAACGAAACATAAAGATATAGGTATTTTAGAGCAGTTTTATGGAAAAGTAATTCTTTTTTCGGAAAGCTCTTCCTTAGAAGCTTACTGCATACAAAGGACCCAAAATACAGATTAGAGGTACACCGAAACATGACTTCGTGAAGAAAATTTATACAAAAATCTTTTTATAAATACTCACATCCTGGCTACATTTTTTTAGGGTAACAGTCCAGCCGTTTCTCATTCTAGTGCTCTGTTTAATTCCATTATGTGGGAGTTTATTTGCTTGACAGACATAATAGTCGATTAATGCTAACACATGCTAAATCCTGTAACATCTACTCTGATATCCAACTGAAAGTACCTTTGGTAGTGTCAGCAGTTCACATTTTAAATATAGACAAAATAATTATCTGAAGAATGATGGAGTTTTATGCATATCAGCAGCCATTCATACAGCAGGATCTGCTCTGGTCCATTGTATTTGTAATCCATGGATTACATTCTGAGTACGCATTGACACTAGCAACAGTAACAGCTCCATTACGGTCCATCATCCCAACTAACCATGAATTTCAAAACATTCACCTCTCTATTTCTGTAAGCTTCTACTGCCTGTTCCCTCTTATAAATATTTATAAATAAAAATACAAATGAAATATATAAAAGCCAAAACGGTCCTAAATGATAAAATCTTTAAATGTTTTAGAAGAAGAAGAAAATGAAAGAATGGCAGGTGTGAATCCCTGTGCTAATAGTATTATTTAAGGTTCCAGTGCTGAAGCATTCTTCATTTCAACCTAGTCTGAGGCCAACAAAAGCTTTATTAAAAGAAAATAAGTTGAAATTTCAAAGGGCTGAATGTTCTTTTTGACAGATGAAAACAGCAACAACAATAAAAAATAGCCAAGTGAGTCAAACTTTTTATGAGGATTCAGTCTTATACAGATGGGATTGATCATTTTCATGAGTATAATACTCATAGAATAGGTTAATTCATATAAAACTAGGAATATCTGACTACACATACTAGTTGTAGTGTAATTTCTTCCCTGGTCCAATACAGTTATTTGTTGAAACACCCCACACTTTATCCTGATGATTCCAACTCTCAAGATGATAATCTGCTGTTAACCATCCTATATATAAAATCGTTATTGTAATACAGTGATTATTAATAGTGATTTTTCTTCTTGTCTTGGCAGATGATTTTGAAGCCTCTGATAATATAGAACAGCCTCAGTGAACAGCTGGAGCAAAGGTTTTGCCAGGGGCACTGTTCTGAAATGGTGACTGATGGCAAACCCCTCATTTGTCAACTTCTGTCCTAACACACTGATGCAAAACAAGTGGAGGACCCTAACTAGTCATAAAGCCTTTTTCAGGTCCCCTAGTAACCACATTAACCCCAAGAATGACCTAAGAGAAAGGATGAATTATTTTTCTTCCTTATTCTGTTGAGTCAGGATGCAATGCAAAGTATTTATTTCTATAATATTAATAATCTGTACAAGAATGACAATGTGGAAAACAATTATTATTAGGGGGTTTGCTTGAAATGTATTTGTCTGAGAGGTAGTATGTCTCTGTTTTCTGCTTCAGTTAGGAATCCACCCAGATTTTCCTTCAATTTTAGGTGTATAGAAGCTTTAATTTTTCTTCCCCACTTCCATAAGTGTATAATGAATATAGAAATAAACAAAGATCTGATAAATTTTGGTGTAGTATTCAGTTCAAGAGGTAGCCTTTTAGTCATGAAATTTTCCTGAGGAAACCATCATCACTTTTCACATATGTATATATATATATATTTATATATATAAAGTTGACTTGATAAAGGGATTATACAAATATATTCTAGCATCACTTCAAGAAAATGTCACCTGAGGTTTTGGGAGTTTTACCTTCTTCAACTAAATATCAATGTTTTGTCTGATCACCAAAGTAACGTGGTACTATTGTTGCATTCTCATTAGAAATTTGACAAATTCAGCTGTCAAAGTGATTGCCTAAATTCTCCTTCATAGAATAATTTGTATGAGGATTGAAAATATTTTTCCTGAAGATTCATTTTTTCTGTTGGGAATGTCATCCAAATGCACATATAAACAAAATTAATGTTACTTAATATACCTTAAGGTCAATATGTCATCTTTTATAGAAAGAAAAAGTCCCTTTATTTACTCCTTTGATGACCTGCTCCAATAATCAAAGAGCAAGTGCTGAGTTAATATAATCCATATCTGACAGCTGTCTTTTCATTTACTTTGTATGAGTCTGAAATATATACTTCTTGAAGTCAAATTTAAAATGTAAAAAAAAAAAAAAAAATTGTTTTAGAGATCATAACTATGTATCTGATAAAGTATAATTTTGTAAAGCAGGTACTGGAAATTAATTGCAGTCATAGTGCAACTGAGTTGGATAGCAAAGGTGAAATAATGAAGTATCAAGATGGAGGATTTTTTTTGTCTTGTTATACACCTAAATTATTTTGTAATATGTGTCCCAACTATGATTGTGAATATGTTAAACTATTTTCCCTACTAGAAATAAATACACGACCCCTGAAATTGCTATGCTTCCTCACTAAAATTCTTAGGTAATGGATTTCATAGCATTCATGTAGTTAATATGGAACTGAAAGAGCTTAGTATGTCAACATACTGTATTCCATTCTAGAGATTTTTGGGTGTAACAGATTCCTTATCTATGAATAAGCATGTGCTTAAATTAGTTTTCTTTAAATCTTCTGAGAATATATTTGATATGTGATGATACATGTAATACATTACAAAAATTATATGTGTTCTTTACTTTAAAGGAAAGGCAACTTCTAAGTTGTTCAGTAAATAAACTTAGGGTGGGCACGTAATCCCACTACAACCAAATGACATGGAAATTATATATTTCTGTGACCTACTTCTAAATTCCAAACATTTGTCCATACCAGTCATGAACCAACATTTCCCTCTAACTTTTATCCTGTGTCAGTGCTACAGGGTAAGGATACCTTTAGTACAGTAGCATTCCTTTGCTTGAAAAGTTTGTGAACAAACATCATCTTTTCATTCTGCAGACAGGTGAAAAAAAATTTCCCTTTTAATTAAGGATGTCAATAAATATTGCAAGGGATCCGTGTGGATATAGTAAACTAGTAGTCCTTTTTGAGGTATCCAGTGTGTAAAGCACATCAGATTCTAGTGTTGTTAAGTGAAAGAAAATAAAATGTATATCTTAAAAAAGTATAGTCTTAGGAGGGTTATGGGTAATAAAGGTGGTATAACATGAAAAATCCTTATGAAACTATATACATCATGTTTTCATTTTATTATATGTGATCAGTGACATTCTGTTTATTGAGCTGAAAACTTTAAATGCTTGCTCAAAATACATATTTTAGATAAAATGACTTGACTGATGTTTATATATCTCTCTCTGTTAAAGACAAATAACCTTTGATATTTTTCTGAATCTGTACATTTAAGAATACAACTTTCATAGGTAAAGTCTGAGGCTTTGTATGGAGTATTTTAAAATAACGCAAACACGTTTCTAGTTTCCTTTCACTTTTAGGGCTCTGGATTTCATTACCAATTAAAAATTGGACAGATCTTAGGCTTAGCCCTGATTATGTTACAAAGCTTATCTGTATATTTTTCTTTCATACAGAGATTGTTGTGTGTGTGTGCATATATATAGAAAACCCTATATTTATAAATTACTAGATGTATTTAAAATACAAACTCAGAATATGTAATTATGTGTTCATCAGTCTCAAGGAACCAAGGCCAAGCTGAAAGACAGCAAGTCTCTGCTTTTGATTCATTTCATGTTCTGCTCTTTAAGTAACCATTGTCCCTCAGAAAGATTTCATGTAAGATTTTTACTGGGGAAACAGGAGAATCATGGTCAGGACAAACATAATAAAACCATTAAAATCAAACCAAGGAAAGAAAAGAATAAATAAACAGTCCACTGCTGTGTTAGCATGGTTGAATAACAAAACATTAAAAACAACACTCCAAACATGTTCTATTTAATTAGCTGACTTTACATGTCTGTCTGTGTTCTGGCCTGTACTGGGTTAATTTTTGCAGTAGCCAGGAGAATCATGGTCAGGACCCTGAGGTTATTCTGTACCACCTCATCTAATATGCAGAGGTAGGTGAGAGAGGGGGCAGAAAGTGGTCCCATCTGGTAGGACCAGTGATGAAGCGAATGGTCAGGGTAATGTCAAGTTCCAGGTGGTGAGCACTTGTGTGTGAATCCTTCAACTCTCTTGTGCACTCTGTTATTAATATTGTGGCTGATATGATTAATTTTCTTGTCATAATAGAAAAGTAATCAGAAAACAGTGATGTCAGCTGCCCTGGCAGTCCTGGTAAAGTGATGTTCAGGGTACTGTATCTACTTCTGGATACTCCAATACAAGAAAGAAATGGACTGACTGGACTGAGTCCAGTGAAGGGCCACAAAGAAGACAGTGGACTGGAGCACCTGACATGAGGAAAAGCAGAGAGAGGGAGTGTTCAGTTGGGAGAAGATTCAAAGGGGATATTATCAACGTGAATAATATTTTGACGGAAGGGAATGAAGAAGAGAATGCCAAGTGACAGGACAAGAGGCAATGGGCACAAATGAAAACTCATTAAGTTCCATCTGAACACAAAAAACCCACTCTTTTTTCTTGGAGTGTGGTTACATACCAGCATGGATTGCCCAGAGAGTTTGTGAGGTCTCCATCTGTGTCTGTAGATATATTCAGTATGTGACCTGAGCAATCTGTTGTAGCTGACGTGCTTTGAGTAGAGTGGTTGGACTAGATCATCTGCAGAAGTCCCTATCAATCCAGAAGATTCTATTATTTGATTAAAAGAAAAAAAAAAATCTCTTTCTGGCATATGTTTATGGAATAGTCTATGATTATAATCATTAGTGCAGTACAATAGGGGTGGATCTGAGAGAGGAATGCAGTTGGTGTTGATCACCATATATATCATGGGGGGAGGGACAGGGGGGCTGGTTATAGTCTGATTCCATTTCATGAGCACATGTTAATGTGTGAAGAATACTAGGTGATTTTTTGCAGTGATTCATCACTCCATTTCACTTGAAGAATTTATTTCATGTTGTCCAAAATCATTGCATGACACAAAGTAATCAGAGATGGCTGATTTCCTTCATGAGTGCTTTCCTGATCAGAAATAAAATCCTGGTGCTGATTCAGGAGGTAGAGAGCTGTTAGTTGGTTATTATCCTATGACTTATAATTTAGCTGTTGGCCTCAATACTGTGACAAAAATACTAAACTGGGACTGTTTGTTACAGTCAAATTTAGGCTTTGACCCTGCTGTTTACCAGAGGAAGGAACTGTGAATAAAACACGGATGAGGTTCAGTACAGGACAGCATGAATGAACAGGTCTGAACAGTTCAGGTTTTGCTTTGGTAGGATATTTCATAAGTATCTGAGGTAATTCTTTTGCCCATCAAGAGTATGGGTTATCTTTGCTATTTAATAATTCAGATTATTCTGTGTCTTAACAATGTTATAAAACTAAAGGGCCAAAGGGGACAAAATCTATTCATATCCACTCTCTATCAGCAGAATTTGGGGCAAGATTATAAAATAACACTGAGTCCCCGAGGACTGATATATCTGTAGATTATATTAAGGTTAGGAAATATAATTGGTGACATAATACATTTGCCCTCAAGAATTTCCATCATAAAGTCTCTTTCCTGAAAAGCATTCTATGTATGAACAGGCATCAGATATAGAGTGCAGCCTGTCAAAGTTCAACAGTCAAAAAGAAATGGAATAAAACACCAAGCCTGAGGAAAATACTACTAATTTTCTTTTGTTCAATATTTTTCAAAATTAAGTTTTATTAAAATGTCTTATTTTTGGTGGTCTTATATGGAAATATTGAGTATACGAACAAAGTGTATTTGTATTTGAAACGAAAAACAATGTTACACTCATTTTCATGAAGATTGTCAAATGCTTTTAGGAACCTTAAAAAGTAAGGAGAATGTTTGACAAAATAAAGAGTAAAATTATTTAAAGTGCATACCTATACATTAGCTAAAAATGTTTCTATCTTACTCAGATACCATGGCAACTTCTACTAAATCTGAAGTAGTCTGTTCCTTTTGTGTCAGGTGTGATAGATTTACACAGGTAAAACTTTCCCCAGACATTTCTGCAGTGACTATAAGAGGTGATTTAAGAAGGAATGACTGTGTTTGTATTGGAAATTAATTAATTTTCCATGCTATGGTCCCAGCAAGGGTTCTGATCTCCTGCTATGATGTACAATGGCTCTTTAATGTGGGCTACTAAGGGGAAAAAGGAAATCAGAAACTATCAAACACCTTCTAGAACTATATATCAGACTTTAGCTATAGGAGAAGCTCATGTAGGACTTCATCCAGCACTTTAAATTAGCGTAGACATAAGATGATGGAAAAAGAAGATTTTGGCAGCAATAAGTGCCAAATATAAGCTTTTGTTTTGATGTTTAAATTTAAGATGTGCTAAACAACTTGAAAACAATTATTGGTGATTAGTTCAATCTGCTGGTTCCTGAAAGATGCAGATGGTACAGCACTAATGATAGTAATTACAGTTCAGATACTTTAAATCCACTTGCAATCTATGCACTTTCAAAACTTTTATGAATAAGCGAGATTAAAATTGTCTGAGCAAAAATGAAACTCCTCTGTCCCGTATCTGGTTTAACAGAGAACTTAGTTGAATAACCTTAGAAATCAGGCACATGAAATAGAAAATAATGTAGCTGAGATATTGTCCTGGTTTCACCTGGGATAAAGACAATGGGTGGTGAGCAATCGCATTGCACATCACTTGTTTTATATATTATAATTCTATTATTATTAACAGTAATAGTAGTAATAATAATAATCATAGTAATGATAGTAATAATATTATTATTAATAATAATAATAATAATGTCATTAACTTCTTTTTCTGCCCCATTAAAATGTCATTATTTCAACCTACAAATTTTACTTTCTTTTTGTCCTGATTCTCTCCACCATCTCACTGCAGAATGGGGTGGGATGAGTGTGTGTGTGCGTTTCTGTGACAGAGAGAAAGAGTAGCTGTGTGATATTTAGCTACCTGCCAGGTTAAACCACTACAGACATACACAGAACGTGCACATACAAGGATAATAGTCTACTCAGTACAGTTTTGGTTTTGCATGGTGTTTGTAAGGACTATAACCACAACATTGATGCAAGGGACTGAACACTTTTTATTGTGATTTTTAACAATGTGAAAATATTCTCATCTGCTAGTCTGTGTGCCATTATTTGAAGTAGCAATTCAAACAACATCAGCAATGTGAATGTGAGGTGAATAAATCTTCTGCAAAACCGTCACAGAATAACATCTCTATTTTGTCAAGATTTAATTCTCTAGGAGTTTTCACTCAAAACCTGAAAAAAAAGACCTCAGTACTTGGGTTGAAACATATTAGTGGTCAGTTTCGATCACAGAACAAGACAATACAATCTTAATAAAGACAAAAAGTCAAAGTCAGCACTGTTTGGATATGCATAGGTTTAAGATCACAGATGTACAAACAGAATTGCTGATTCAGTGCCAATTTTAGTTAAAGAGTTTGTATTGGGTCTGGCTGAGCTGGAGTTCATTTCCCCATAGTAACCCTCACAATCTTGAGCTTTGCATCGGTAGCTAAAAGATTTTTTCGTCATAAATGCTGATGGAAATTTAAGGATGCTTGCAACATTGTAAATAACACTTCAGCAAGGGTGGAGGAAGCTGTTTCACCTTGAGACTTCTGTTAGTCACTTCTCAGCTGGACACCTCATGGGTGGCTTACCTTACTGGTAATTTAGCCTCAATGGAAATGGCCTATTTTTCCCTGCTGCACTTCAAGTTATACTTTATCTCTGACCTCAGGCTGACTCAGTAGTTACCTTTTTTACCCAGAACAGATGGTTCTAAATTGTTGAACATATACAACTTGGCTTTACATCATTGTTTGATTAAGCATAAACATTCCCTCACTGATAATAGATACGTGTCTACAAATGTGAAAATACTTGCATGACTTCAAGCATATGCAGTGTCTCAGGTTCTGTATTTGTCCATGTATGTGAGTGATCTAACCCCTTTTGTTCGCACTGAATGCATGTTCTGGTTTTCAGTGAGGGAATGGGTATGTATCTCATTCACATGTGGATTTGCTGAGGTAAGGAGAATTCTAGTGATTTGCCTGATGCTATACAATGATAACAAAGAACATTGCTAAATGTACTTCTGCAAATTACTAATTTTTTTTTATTATTTATCCCTTCTAGTAGTCAGAATCTGCCCAAGTGTTTTGCAGAATTTTTTATTACATACACTAGTGTGTGTACGTGTGTGTGTGTGCATGTGTAAGGAGTGTGAATTTCTATATGAATTCACGTTCACGCTTCTTCTGAACTTACATGAGCTTTTTTTTTTTTTTTCTACAAGTCCCTAGTATATTTTGTGTTCCAATTAATCTAAACTATGGAAATAAATGTGCTTTGACATTTCAGTTAGGATTGTTCTTCCTGCAAGAAAAAAACCTAACATCCCTCACCAAAAAAAAAAAAAACAAACCAAAAACCAACCAACCAAACAACTAAACTCCCCCCTGCAACCAACTCCCCCACCCCACAACCAAACGACAACAAAATAATTAGTGAAGTGCATAGTGATGAAAGTGATTTGATTAAAAATGTTAAATAGGATCTACCTCTAAGTCTGTATAAACAAAATGCATTGGTACCTTATGCAAGAGTGGTAATGATAGCTTGTAAGGAATTAAACATTGGGGAAGTAAGATCTTATTGCCAGTAACTTTGACATAAGTTTTGTGAGTTATAAGAACCCAGTCAAGATATAACATGTTATTTGAATGCATCCAAATCACTGGGTTATGCTGGAAAGAATTATAGGACATGCATACTTTTATTGTTTCACTTTTGATCACACAGGTGGCAAACAAGGAGTACAAATACCCTATTGTCCATATGACCCCAGTACACCTATGCACCAGGAACGTGTAAGTCAGCTGCAGGGGCAGGAATAAGGAATAAATAACTTGGTTCTCCGATGCAGAACCATGTTTCTCAAAGTCCAAGAGCACAAGGGGGATTTAGTAGTATTGGGCAACAATGTTACTGTTTTATAGGCAGGGGAGAACAGTAGATTAATGACAAGTTCAAGAGGAATGTGCGCATAACTACCCTCTGAAGACATTGGTTGAGTAATTTCAGGAAAGAGGAGGTAGGGGAAAGAGGAAGACCATAAGAAAGAGGAGCCCAAACACCAAGGAATTAGTTCAGTATAAACTGAGGAAAAAAGAAACAAACAAACAGACAAAAAAAAAAAACCAAAAACCCCAAAACAACGGAAAAGTGTGCATCTTAGGCAAAAGGTAGAAGTGGTAAAAAATCAGCAACAGAAAAAGAGGTTAAATATATAGCAGATGTATTATAATCCAAGAGAGCACATCCAGCAACAAAAATACCCTTGGTATTTTTGCTTCCTGAAAAATAAAACCACTACATTAGGGCTCCTATGCCAACTTATTTGTTCTTTAATGTAAATATCATTTCAAGAGAATATCAACTGGAGAAAATCCTCCAATGACGGCAGAATTTATAGCTATTTCCAGACTTCAGGGTATGTTTTAATACAACCAAAAAAAAAATAAAATTGAATATTTCATATAATTTTCCTCTTAAATATAAACAAAAAACCTGTTCTGAAATATAAGAGAAAAGGTTGTGTCCAAAATCTGATGATTTTTTTAAAAGTAAAAGCTTTTTTTGCAAGTATTTGCAAAACTCATTGCAACACAGCAATTTCAAAAGGTACTGAAGGAAACAAGCTTTCATCCAAATGAAATCAGGTCATACTCACTCTGTGTTGCTTCTTTCCAAGGAGCAAAATAGTGAACATTTTTTCTCAATTATTTCTTCTTGCTTATAATTTTATCATTTTACTTTTGGTACAATATTGAATCCCAACCTATTACTGAACCATTACTAAATTAATTTAAAAGTAAGTGAACATTGCAACTCAGACTGATCTCAAAAACAACTCCAATCTGATAATTTAGCTTTTAGTAAACCTGGAGAAAAAGAAAGACATTTCTTAATTTTTTAATACTTTTTTTTTTCTTCTCTTTTTCTTCAGTTGCTGTTTTTTTGCCTTTCTCGACCTTATTCTGTTCACTTTTTTTATTTTTTCCCAGTTAAGCTTTAAAATAGTAACTTTTAAGTAGTCTATTTGGATTCACAATATGTTTGGAAATCAAATGAGGTATTCTCTATTTTTGCATTGTAATCACTTATTGATTCACTTATTTGGACGTAGAAGTGTATTGCAACCTTTTTAACATTAAGTTAGTGTGTTCCTTTTTTTCACACAAAGAAATTGCTTTGCCTTTAATACACACTTCTCACTTCTGCAGGATTCCTTGTTATTCCAGTCACACCCTCTCCAATTTTCTTTCTCATGGCTAATCAGCACAGTAGAGTTCAGCCTCTGGCCTACTTAGAAAACACCTTTATAAACCATACAAAAAGTACACATAGAACAGTACCTTAACAAAATACTCATGCCCTGAATGCTGCCAGTCACTTCAGAAGCTCAACTAGTTTGAAGACCCAAATACAGTATAAATTTCCCACTGGTTTTGAGCAATTTTCAGAATGTTGTAGGTTCAGTCTTCAGTATGGATCTAAGGGGATGCATTCAGGTCTGCAGCAAAGAGTCTCATAAAGATTAGAAGTTATCAGAAGTTATGAGTTTGTTTATCAGTGCTTGTAACAATGGTGAAAAGGTTGACTGCAGTTCTAATTAAAAAAATCCTTGGGAAGATTTGTTTTGTTTTGTAAGGCTGGTGTGACATTTGTTAGGTATCTGCTTCATAGTGCAGTATTTTATTTGGCTTTATTTTAGCATTTCAGATATATCTTCCACTATCAATACACAGTTTCTGTATTTAATGAAGAAAAATCTATACAGGTAGTTAAGAATAGTCATGAGTTAATTGAACAGCTTTTTTCACCCCTGAAAAATTCAGGTTCTTTGCTCAACTCATTAATTGTATTTTTGATATCTTTTCCTTAAATATTACATTTCTACAAAATTTTAAGATGTTGAAAATAGTCAGAGTGATGACTAAAAAAATTCAATCACTTTCACTTCAACTGCTTTTCTTGAGAAACTATCCAATAGATGATATGTCTTGCTGACATGAAGATCATGGTACTGAGTACAAATATTCCTTTTAAAAATTTTTCTTATGTATGTCCCCTTTGGCATTGTATTATAAGACACACATAAAGTTAAAACAACAAATATTACTACCTTTCAAATATTTATATGTACTTATGTAGTTGATTTAGGTATTTATCCTGAAAGCATTTGTGCATGCCTGTAGATTTCCCTTTATAAGTAAACTAGGAATCAATCAGAAAAATTACGTGGTGCAAGAATTCCTCAGACGAGTGGGGTATGTCCTATGTGAATTTTCAACAAACTTCTCATAACTTCTAGTCTTTAGACTCTGTTGCAGACCTGAATGCATTCCCATAGACACTTTTTCAGCTCTCTGCACCTCTTTTGTTAAAGCACTGTCTAATGAGTGGATTGTTACTTTGTGCACCTACATAAACCTTCCAGGACAATTCTGACATTATTAGAGTCTTACACAAGGCAATTAATAATGTCAAATAAGTTTAAAGTTACAACATACATAGTTTTATCATCTGTTTAATTAATTTTACTATGTAAGAGGAATTGCTTAAGCTGTTAAAAAACAGAAGCCATGTGATGTCTTTTCCTGAAAGAGTACTCGGACTGACTTACTAATTACATTCATTGTTTTGAATATCCTTCAAGTACCTTTCTATTCCTCTCTTTAAATGCAAACACTTCAACAATTTTTTTTAATTTTTACTGATAACTTCAATTATGGAATATTTTAATATAACTTAGAAGAAAGACACACAATAAGTGTATGTAAAACATATAAATGCTTTCAGACATGATTTCTATCTATTGTTCACTTGTGGTTTGCTGCTTTTTTTGTTGTTGTTTTGTGGGGTGTTTGTTTTTTTTTTGCCCCTAGATGAATGTTGTGAAGTTGTCTTAAAGTTCATCTAAGGAGACACTAGAAGAGAGAAAAAGAATATATATAGATTTATTTTGGCTAATCTTTTCTTATTGACATTACCTTATGCCTCATGTATAATGGAGCTGTCACATTGTGGAGAGCAGCCTACAAAAAAAGATGTTAGGTTACCTGGAAATGTACACTGTTTCCCAACACAAACTACACATTTCACTCTGTCCTTGCTATTACCCACATGCTTTTTATATCACAAAGAATAACTTATTCTACTGAATTCAAAACTAAAATTTGTTTGTACCAGGATTGTTTCCTCAAGGTACTATATGGCATTTATATTTATCATGGGTGCTAGGAGTTCCCGATGACACTTTTTGTGTGGCTGGACAGGTTCAGTGCATCTCCCATAGCCCTGCAATTCTGTGCTTATTGAGGAGGCTGCTGGAAATAGGTGCCCTTCCAGCCTTTTGCTGGTCTCCAGATTACTCCTGTCTTTTTCATGCTTTTCAGTAGCCTATGAATTGAGGAATTAGTTGTCTCAATTCCTACTTATTAGCTCAGCTTTCAGGCGGGCATTCTGTGGAAAGATCTCTAGAATCTCTAAGATGAGATACCTTTAGTCATTATGTAGCTACTATTTTAATGTATGATAAACAATGCAGAATTTTGGATAAATCTCTCCATGTCCAGTTCAGCTACATGGATTAGCTATCAACAACTTTTGAATATCATATTTAAATGTCATCAACCCCCCCCCCCAATTTGATGATATGTAATTTCCAGACAGATTTTAAACTTTCAGGTTTATGATACAGTTTCTACCTTTTTTTTTTTTTTAATATCACATTCCACTGTTAATATGACTACATATGTGGTTTTTTATCTTCTTGATTTGCATTATTACACAATAAAAATATTTTATATAAGGTACTCCAATAAGTGTTAATCCCTTTAAATCCTCTTTTTCATCCACCCACCCACTTAGGGCCCAATTTGCTCTGGTTTCATGCATCGTTTGTTCTTAAAATCTGCAGAAGTTCCATAAATTGCTTAATGCAGCAAAATCTGCAAAGTGCAAATGAGTTTTACTTATTCCCTATATGTAATTGCTTTGTCTTTAATTAGACACTATAAAAAAGCAAACTTTCTTTATCCTCCAAAGCAAAAGGGCTAGGCTTTTAAAATCTTAATTAATTAAAAAAATATGTCCCGGTTAGGAATCGGCCTAACACTTCAGGATAAGTAAATGCCACATAACTTTTGCCACATGTAAATTATATTTCAGAGTATACTTCAAAATATGTTTTTGTATCAAAAATAGTGTGACCAGCAGGACTAGGACAGTGATTACCCTTCTTCACATGGCACTGATGAAGCTACACCTCGAGTACAGTGTCCAGCTCTGGGCCCATCACTACGAGAAAGACACTGAGGTGCTGGAGCAGGTCCAGAGAAGGGAAATAAAGCCAGTGAAGAATCTAGAGAATCCTATGAGGAGTGGCTGAGGGAGCTGGGGTTCTTTATCCTGGAGTAAAAGAGGTTCAGGGGAGGACTCATCACTCTCTACAATTACATGAAAGTAGGTTGTGGCCAAGTAGTGGTCGGTCTCTTCTCCCAGGCAACTACTGACAGGACAAGGAGACATAAACTCAAGCTGAACCAGAGAAGGTTGAGGTTGGACATCAGGAAGAATTTCTTCATTGCAAGGATGGACAGGCATTGGAATGGGCTGCCCAGGGAAGTGGTGGAATCACCATCACTGGGGGTGTTCAAGAAACAACTGGACATGACACTTCGTGCCTTGGTTTAGTTGACATGGTGGTGTTTGGTCAAAGGTTGGACTTCATGATCTTGGAGGTCTTTTCCAAACTTCACAATTCAATAATTCTATGAATATATTACTTTTCCCAGTCCAATTTTTATAATGTGTTGTTTGTTTGAAGATATTTTGAAAACTATTTTCTAGTAATATTTTTAATATGGATGACACTAAGTGAAACCTTAGCTGTAGTTCTACCTACATGTGTAGTGTATATTAGATGTCATATCATATAATATGACTCTTGAAGGCTCTAGAAATAAAAAACCCACAAAGCTCTAACAGAGTTGAAATAGAATTTCCTGCAGTAAAACTTATAATAATGCAAGACTTGTGGAAACTCATAAAAGGGACCCAGAATTTTTTCTTATTGCCTTAAGTAGTTGTTTACAACAAAATCTCTTGTTTTAGAACTCCATTTGTATTTGAACATGACACTTTGACATAGTTGCTGTAACAGTTCGTGTTGATTAATGAGAATTTAATACATTAAAGTATAGATTATCTTTAATAGAAATGTGAGTATTTTTTAAAAAATAAGTAACAGCATCAGAAAATGTTGTGTGTATGAAAACATTTCCAATATTAGAGCCTTACTTCCCTTCTTTTTTTTCTCCATACTAAGGCCCGGTGTCTGCCTTTACAGAGAATACCAGAGTTTGAATGACCGTTCTCTGAATTTTCTAATGCAAGTGCAAAAAAACCCCTCACTAATATAAAAAAATGGAATTTTCATTATTAGCACCTAATTGAAATGATTCTCCAGTGCATTATATTAAAGACAATTTAGGTCAGATCCACATTTACCAATGTAGATTATAACTTCAGCATTGTACCATACCTATGCTGAAATTCATATTCTGTTCCTTGGTTTTTCATTATTTGACTAAAGTATCCCTTTTTATTTGTACAGTTTAATTTAATGATACCATGTCCATTACTTACTATCATAGACTATTTGTCATATTTGCGTAGGATGTAATAACTGACTTTTTAAGTGGAAGTTAGTTATGTGAAGCATTCAGACTGCTTCAGAGGTTTTATAATAATTTTCTTCTTCCTTGATGTCTGAGCTTATTTTTGTGGTCTGAAAATGTGTTTTAATTCTGTTTTACTTTCTAGTGTGGGATAGTACAGCTGCAGTTGGACTTGTAGGTAAAATTTTATATATATAAAATTAAACAGAAGCTTTGGCTTTGTGATGTTTTTAATGCGAGGGTAGAGAAAAAAATTCATTTGGGGCACTGTAGGGAATTCTGACTTAATTGAAAAAAAATTTTTAGTGGTAGAATTGATTTTTTTTTAGGCTGGGAAAGCAAAATTTATATATGAAAACAGAATAAGGAGCTGAAGGTCAAGGGGTAATCTGTCTGATACAGCACAACTCAAACTGAAAGTCAGTCCCACGATCTGTGTCACAGAGTATAGGGAATGGGGAGCTAAGGCAGAGCCCAGTGTTAAAAAGGATATTTTAAGATAATGCCTGAAACTTACATAAAACTTTTCTTCTGCTTGGTATTATTATTCTGTACGCTTCAAAAGAATTTAAACATTAATTTCTTCATTTTAAAGGTCCTGACACATTCTAGGAGACACAAGACTTGTGAATTTTCTTGCCCTAGGACATGAAGGATTGCCTGTAAGCAGGAGCTCCTAGTTAGGATCCTCTCTAGTGTGCTTATACTGGACTAAAAAGGCTAGAGCAGTATGAAGGAAGCATAATATTTTTGCTTTCCCTGGAGTGGCCTTCCTTAGGACTGTCAAGTACTCTTGTCTCTTGACAAGATTTCTTGTACTTCCTATCATAGGGAACAGGACCAGGGAACAGGACCAGGACAGAGCCTCAACAGATAACCCCAGCCTCTGCAGATTGCCCAAGGGAAGATGCCATAAACAAATCTGCCCTCTATGCCTTCCTTGCTATAGCCCAGTAAAACTGATAAAGTTACCAAGTGGCATTTTGAAGATTCTAATGTTGTATTATTAAGGTCTACCTTTCATATGAGCCAAATGTTTTGGGTCAGTGTTCTTTCCAATAAATATTGACGATAACAATAATGATAATGATTGTAACAAATTTATTTACTGAGATAATAAAGGCTGCAATTTGCCAAAAACTCTCATTTTCAAGTCTTGTATGTGGTATTGCATTCATAGAATCCTGTAATCACAGAATGGTTTGCTTTGGAAGGGCCCGTTGGCAGAGACACTTTCATCCACTCATAGGATTTCTGGTGAAATTCCGACTACCAATCTCTCATTTTAAATAAGAATAACGAGCACAAAAGGTTCTTCTCATCACTTTTATCTCATTGACAGTGATAACACTTCCTCAACTGCCAAGCAAAAAGCCCTTTCAGACAGTGCAACACATGCAAGAAAACCTCAAGAGAACTAAGGTGCATTTTTGTAGCAGAGGGTCAATAAAAATAATTATTGTCTGTCTTGTTGCTTCGTCTTGAAGGAATACACTTGCATGCTTGTAACAAAGACGGACCAAGCTTTCTGCTTTTAAAACAAGCAGACAGCAAGCAATAGTTTTAACGATTCAGATTTATTCATTCATAATTTTTTTCTGAAAATATGACCATTCACAGGTGAAATACAAGAATGACATAGCTGAATGACATCTACATAAAAAACAATCCAATGAGAGCTGAATCAAAACTGGAATGAAAAAGAAATCTTAAAACTTTACCCTGTCTTTCAAAAGTTATCTTGATCATTAGCTTCAAAAATCTACTATTGGTTTAGGCCTCTGGAGCAAAATTTTTTTAAAGATTTTAGCAGACCACACATTCATTAAAAGGATGTTCAAGTACAACTTGCTGTTTAATACAGGTCGTAGCACTTGTCTAGAAATTACCGAGTCTCTTGCTACCATGCTGAATATGTAACTTTCAAGTTGACAAGGGCCACTTTATCTCTTCCAGCTTTAGCAATCTAAATTTAAGGTTGAGTTTTAACCTGGGATTCTCTTCTAATTTTCTCATACGTATATATTATAATAACAAAAAATACTCTTCCAAAATTAATATTTTTCCATCACATGCTGCAGACAGAGCCTCAATTACTTACTTTGACTAGCAGTATAGTTAGATATACTAGTGTCTGCCTCTTTTGAGCTGCATTTTCAAGCTCCTTGTTATTACTTACTTTTTTCCATTAGATTCAGGAGCCACCAGCTGTGAAAGAAAAAAAAAAAATCAAGCTATGCTACATCCCCCGAACATCTGTTTGATTAAACAAAATGTACTGAACTTCATTAATTTTTGATTATAACGCATTTTTTTCCACTTACCAAATCAATCTTCAATGTCTCTGTCTACCCTTGTCAATTTGTCTTAAGAATTTTAAAATACAGACAGTGGAAGCAGACATGTCATTCCATTGGCAACCTTCCTCTCTCATCCTAGAGAATTGGTTTGTAGCAATGAAAAGCTTGAAACACTCCTTAGTCTCCTCCTGCATGTCTGCCATGTGGCTTGTCACTTGGACAGAGTGAAAACTGCTTGTGAGCAATCAGGCAGTGATACCTTGTTAGAAAACCAGTTCTCATGATCACTCTTGCATGTGCTCCTGAAGACATAGCGTGGGCCCACCAGAACCTGGATGTACCCCAGGTAGTCATGGATACTATTGCTCTTCTCCTAAATATTGTTTTCTGCTATCTAGAGGGAACTCTGTGTGCACTCCACCCCATCCTGTTTATGGTCTTTCTGATTTCCTCAGTCATTGCAACAATTCATCTTTGATAAAGTAGAGAATGGTGCCCAACACACCATGGTTATAGCTTGCCCTTATTAGACTGAAATTGCTTTAGGTCTGGAGACTAGTCATTCATTTCCTGCAACCAGGTGTACTATTGATTACCCAAGATTTATATCAATTTGCCAAAAATCAAGATGTCCTAAGCCATTACCCAACAAGTTCCCTCTTAGTTGATATCTTGTGATATATATCTCATTTTTATATTGGTCCTGAAGAGAGAATGATCACAGTATTGTTTCTGTATATGAATATGCAAGCTGAATGGTCATTACAGAAGAAGCAGGCGAGGCTATCAGACCATCATATTTGCAATCAGTAAATCATATTTATAAATCAGCAAATCTTAAATGCATCTACATTCCCTTTAAGACAGAGAATGATGTTTGTTTACACATTGTATTGGGTCTGGTTGAGCTGGAGTTCATTTTCCCACAGTAGCCCTCACAGTGCTGTGCTTTGCATTGGTAGCTAGGAGGGTGTTGATAACGCACCAGTGTTTTGGCTACTGCTGAGCACAACATCAGCATTGTAACATTCCTTCCTCAGTCAAGGGCAAGATCCTGGGAGGGGATCCAAGCAGGCCAGCTGAACCAAACTGACCAAAGGGATATTCCATACCATATGACGTCAGCTCAGATATAAAAGTTAAGGTAAGGAGCAGGAAGGAAGGCATTCATTGTCTCCAATGGCTGTCTGCTGAGGAACCGTCATGTGTGCTGAAGCCCTACCTCTGGGAAGTGGCTGATCATCGCTGCTGATGGGAAGTAGAGAATAAACCTTGTTATCTTTCACTTCGCTTTTGCACATGCAAGCTTTTGCTTTGCTTCTGATTTAATAAACTGCCTTATCCCAAACCATCAGTTGTTTCCATCTTACTCTCTCCCCTTTCTAGCTGGGAAGGGGAGTGATAGAGTGGCTGGGGGGCACCTGGCATCCAGCCAGGGTCAACCCACCACACATGTTAATAAAGGTTGTCTTCAGCCTGGTGAAATCTTATGCAGAACCACAGCATCCTTAAGTTTGGAAGGGGTGTCTGGAGACTGCCTCATCTGACTCCTACTCAGAGCAGGGTGGGCTAACACAGGTTGCTCAAGACTGTCCATCCGAGTTTTGAGTATCTCCAAAGACTGAGATGGCACAACTTCTCTGGTGTATCATTTAGTGTAAATGAGGCTCAGTTGACAATGCTGATAGCGTATAAGCATTAGGTTCCACACTGTCTTTTGGTTCATAAGTGCAACAACTGGGTAAGCCATTGTGGTGTTCAACCACCCTCAAAGTGGTAAAGCTTTCTTCTGAGGTTTAATTGGATTTTTTTATTTTTGAATTGATGTTTCAGTTTGTGCCAGTTGTCTCTCGTCTGGTTAGTGGGTACCACTGGGAAAAGCCCGGCTCTGTATATTCATTCCCCACTGCCAGGAGGTAAACTCATAAGATCTTACACTATTATGTCAAATAATGTTATTACCTAAATCTTAGTTTGGTTTAAAATCAGACATATTAAGAATAATCACATCAGTTTATGGTTCCAGACAGTGTAAGATGTTTTACAGCTCACAGTAGCATCTAGCATGATCTTATAAAAGTCTTTTTAAAAGTTAAATAAATTAAGGCAGTCAGTTTCTCTTTCTGCAACTTGTTTATACATCCCTGATAAATTATAATAACTAAATATTTGCTCCTTATAACATCCTGACCTTTGCTCTATTTTCTTCATTACATAAATAAGAAAAATGCATCAGATAAGCTTTCCTTTTCTTTTTTTTTTTCTTTTCTTTTAATTATCTCTCTGCATTCAAAAGACCCACAACTTTACACTAGCATTTAGTACCCCCTCACAACCTCAGGTGCCATAGCCATCATCTTGCTTCTTCTGCTGACACCTACACCTTTACCCAGATGCTACAGGACCCAAAGTCTTTGTAAATCACAGTTGCAATGTCACAATGTATTGTTTGGTATGGCTCAGTCATCACGTGAAAAGATGTCTCCTGCTTTCTTTACCCTTTTCACATTCTCAGAGCACTTCCTTTGAGGAAGGACTTTCAGGGAAAGGAGAAGGAAGTTCTAGTTGTCCTCCTCCAGGATGGCTGGCCCTCCTTACACTTCTTGGATCTTGATAACCTCAGACTTACTATTGCTTATCAGTTCTGACCTCCTCCTTCATTTATCCATTTTTAAAGGCAGGCTTTTCCTTCTGCTTTTTCACATTAGTATCTAAAAGTTAGCATGTGGAATCACAACTGACAAAAGCCATTGCCCAAATGCTGACCACAGAATGTGACTGAGTGGTGGAGGAGGAGGAGCAACAGGAGGAGGAGGGGGAGACCACATAGTAATTGATAGCGTATATGGAAATATATTTTCCTAGCTCTTTCCCACAACAAGCCCATTCAGTTATCAGAGGACAACTTTTTCTTCTTACTTTGCCCTGCCCTTTTTCTCCATAAGCCTTTTTTTGAATCTTTAAAGAGAGTCTCACGCTAGAATTAGAACTATGAAACAATGACAACAGTCCCAGAATCTTCCTATCTCCCTTACTAGGGGGTGGAAGCTTTTCTAAAACTGAAGGTACCGTGGTGGAGCCCTTTGCATCATCCACAGGAAAATTCAACTGGTAAGACTGGCACAGAGTCTGGAGACAGCACTGAATCTTCTATTTCTTACCTTATGAGGTCCATAATTGAGAAGGTCCTGTGTTTTATGTACCTGTTTTCTCTGGTAAAGCATAGTTTGCCTCTGTGGCTATTGGCAAGAACTCTTCTATAACAAGCCAATCTGATAAAGAACTCTTCTATAACAATGTCATATTTAAGCAGTCTACGGTGCTGGGTTGTCCTTGCTATTCAAGTGGGACAGGGTCTATGCAACTTCTTACATAAATCTCTGGGTTTTGATGACAGCCAAAAAATTCTCTTTTACTCACTTCCTAAATCCTCTTCTAAATTGAATGACAAGTCCTGGACCAGTTTCTGAAATACATCTTGTTTCTTGAATCTACCCCAGCAAGCAGTTGGGGTCTGAAATCCCATCTAAAATGCTCACTATTCCTCCTAGGACATGTGGCTTAGAAACACAGAATGAGGCAGAAGCGCCCTCGGCTGAGAGCAGTGAAGAGACTCAGGAGAAGCCAGGAGAGGATGGCCTTTTTTTATGGAAGTGCTTTAGTCTACAGACTCTTCAACATCCACAGTGCCCTGGGAGCTGTGGTGCTCACTAGAGAAAACTCTGCTCCAGGTGTCTCTGCAGTAAAAGAGGAATCATAACTTCATCCTCTGATTCACTAAAACCCTTTTCAAGTGTCTAGAAAGGTGAAGCATGTTTTTACACCAAAGACATTCTAGAGCTGTCTTTCCACCTCCCTAAATCTGTGAAGAATTTTTTGCTTTTCAGTATCTCTCAATGAAGTAGCAATACCACACTCATTAATAAAGATACCAACCTGTGGGTAAATCTTGTAGTAGCAGCATTGCTACTTAACAGAAAGAACAGTGGGACAACCGTCCAGGAAGTGCTTGCACAGACTTGCACAGACCATGATTATAAACCTAATTTCAGATATCTGTCACCCAAGAAATAACTGGTGGGGTGACAATTCTTACCTACCTGAAAAAAGTGCTCTGTCATTGCTGACGCACAGATCTCTTTTGAGCCCATTGCCTTATTAGCCACTCCTGGATACCACTTTAACAAGCTTTAAAACACCCCTCTAGCTAATCTCCATTACTGAAACATGCCTGGAAATACATTCATGCTCAGTTTGCTCCATTTCATCATTTTTTTGCCTTTTCCTAATGAAGAACAGTCAGAAGAAAAGGTAAGGAATCCACACGGGCTAACATGTCTGAGCTGACAGTTCATTAAGGATATAAACTGAAGAATCCTCCATGGGCTGCTGTGCATGGATTGGCTCGTTGTGTTTAATAGCCCCTGATGGAGTTCACACTGGACACTGCAGTTGTGAATTCCCTGAACCTTCCATTTTCCCTTAGGGATTCCATATCCTGGCTAGAAGATAGTTTTTTCTGTACACATCCTCAAACAAACTGCTGGTGAACCATCTGGCGTGCCACAAACTCATTTCCAGCAGGAAAATGTGGAGAGAGCATTATCATAACATGCAAAGGTTCATCAAAGTATCTTACTCATATATGATGGGGAAAATGAGAGCTGATTTGAAGTAGCTTCAATAGCAAATTTGGTTTGTTTGTGTCAATGACTTCTGTTTTCATTACTTTGCTTTCCAGTTCAGTTTTGAAGTCGCATGACTGCTGCACATAATCTAAATCAATACATGAAATAAATACCCTTATCATAATTGAAATATGTAGACCTTAATAATTCCCATCCAATCTCAGACCAACAGCTCGACTGGTTGTTAAAACTATTCATGAAAGATTTCAAAACAGGGTAAAACTTGTATTCTGTTATAAGGAAGTGACAAAAAATAACCATTCCCAAATATATTTTTAAATCATAATTTATGGAAATAAGCAAGACAAAATAATGCTTGATTGTACATACACTTATTATAAATAAACTGTGAAATAAGCTTCTATAAAGTTGGAGGGTTATTTTATTGTTTGGAGTTTTTTTCCCCCCCAGGTTGTTTTAACAATGTTTTGGCATCATAGGTAATTAATAAATCATGGGGTTTCCGTGGTAGACAAGTAAGCTATCACATCTGCTGCCTCTGAACTTCTGATGGATTTTAAAGCTTATTTAGCTATCCTTTTAAAGCTACTGGCTGTCTGATCCATATCCTGTCCCTAGATAAAGAACATGTTGTAGCCAGTGATAGAGATAATTAAGAAATAAAGAAATCATGTCATATTTTATTTTGGTCTGTAATTTTTTTCTCTCTTTTTTTTTTTTTTTAGATTTTTCAGTTAGATTCTATCTGAGCTGCTGCTCTAGTTGAGCTGTTGAATATGTCTGTAAATAACCTGGAAAAAGTGGAGAACTGAGCAGTAGGCTGACAAAGTCTGTTGATGACAGTAAGTTTTTCAAGGTCGTGCACCTTGAAAATTACAGAATTGCAAAAATGTTTTAAAAACTGAGCATCCGAGATCAAAAAAGTCCAATTCAACCGAGTGCTGATAAGTGTCAAGTGATGCACTTTTCCAGAGCTGGGAGAGAAAACAATAATAATTTCACGTGTGAAATGTCGGGTAGATGACTAACATTTGCCCCAAGACCTCAAGGCATGTTCAGTTAAAACATCAGCTTAGCACTCAGAGGTGATAAAGAATGCAAATCAAAGGTTACAGATTACAGACTGTAAGGAAAGATAACATGAAAGATCACAAAAATATTCTATTGTATAAATCCATGGTACATCTATATCATGAGTACTATATAACACTGTGTGACTTAATGTAACAGTAAATACCTCAGAATGATTCAGTTAAGGGCATCAAGTCAACCTTTGATAAGAGGAATAATTACTAATAATAAAATAATTACTAGGAGTTCTCATTCTTCAGAAGAGACAGTTAAGAAATATTGTAAAAGAGATTCACAAATGCATGGAGCTTGGAAAGGCTGAGAGATTTCTTTTTTCTCTTATTGTGTCTTACGTATCAGAAGAACAAGGGAACATCAACTAAAGATATAAAACTCAGGTTCAAAAGAAAGCCTGAAAGGATGTCCTCTTTGCTACTGCAGCACAAATGTCAAACTCTTTGTCTTAGGAAAGTCAGAAGAATTCCAGAGAGTGAGAGAAGAAACTACTTGGAGCAGCAGAGCATAGCACTGGAGAACGTTCTTGGGTATGGACTGAGCCAAAAAACCCAGAACCCCTGTGACCTGGGGAGGGATGGTGACTCTTAGGAAATCCCCCGAAACTCCTCGTGGAAGGAACCTCCACGAAACCCTATACTCCATGGTGATGACATGGTGATACGAGTGTTTCCCTCAAAGCCCATGGTAAACCCTCGGTAGCCATAGACAAGAAGCTAGAAGTGGGAGGCAGACTCTCCTGCATTCTAGTGAAGAGGGAGAGATTTTCTAGCTGTGGTGATTTGGAACTGTTACCTTAAAGACTTTTTCTTCTCCTTCTTCCTCTAGACTGTTTTTGAAGGAAAGAAGGAGGGGTGGTATTTGTAAATATATATATATAAGTTTGTTATTATAAGAAAACTAGTTAGAATTGTTGTGTATATAAATATCCCCTTAGTTCTTATTGTGTAGCAATGAATTTGAATATTAATCCCCATGTCAAGAAATCTGTTTTGTCTATGTGAACTTTTCTTACCTATTAGTAAAATCTATGAGTTGATAAAAACCATGCAGAAATCACAGGACTAAACCATTGACATTGCAGTCTAAGAAATTATGACAGCATTATAATACTTTTAAAACCTTTTTATCAATTTTATAAATTACTTTCTTTTAAAACTGTATATGAGCAACACTACTGTTTAATGGACACACATTTAAATGCTATCATGTATTTTTATTAGAAAAGGGAAAGCTAAAGAACTGCAGCTGGCACTGGAAGGGAAGGTCGTGGGGTTTATGGCAGTTTTTGGTTCCCATGAGAACAGATTATGGCCACAGCTAGAGATGACCATTTGGGAAATGCCTGTCTCCTGCTAAATGAAATTTATTTGTATTAAACATTCAGGTTACATCTCCAGGGAACACAGGAGAGTAAAAATGGTATCAAGAAAACTTTTCAGAGAAAATACCTTTATAAACAAATCAAAATATTCATAATAAAAACATCCTCAAAAATCCAGAATTTTGTTATAATTAATTTTAACAGAACAGGTAACACTTGTAACTGTTAATATTCTTACCTTGTTAATAATTTTAAGTATTTGAAATTTTTTCCTTCTGGTCGGTTAAAAACTGGAGTATTTTAAATCAAGAAAATGTTTTAGATGCTTGTCTATATTTACAGATATAAAGACTTTTAAAATATTCTTCATGTGGTGATATTTTATTTCTATCTTTCATCATAAGACTGTTTTAGATAATTTTAGTATTAATTTCTTAGGAAAAAAAATAAATTTGTCAAGACCAGGAAATTAAAACAGCTCATTTATTGTCTATGCAATGCCTATGACATTTCTTGATTACTAGATATTGGCATCTGTGTTCCATGTTACTCAGGTATGTTAAATGGAGAATTTATGAAGTTAGTGATATTTTTCTGCTGACTGCTGCCTCTTCCTACTTCTGCACTGCAGCACATTGATCCTTCCATTCCCAGCTTAGCCTTGCTACTTCAGCCTGACCCCACATCCTGTTCTTCTTGTGTGGAGGAACAGCACACATGCTGAAATGGGATCCTTTCACACCATGAATATGGAGGGGGATTTGCTTCTTAATGCTAATCATAGTTACTAAAATAGTCCAAAAGGCTACGCTCTCTATGTTAATCTTGCAAAGACATTCATAGGACACCTGTTCTGGATTAGACTGCTAGATTGATTTTGCAACACAGTAGTTGCAAAAAATGCTTACAGACCATATATAGACATTTGCAAAGGTTAAACACAGACCATCTTTGGCAAAAATATCATTCCAAAAACTCTGTCCAAGGGAGATCTGTACACTGAAACCAGTGGGTTAGCTAAGTCTTTTCCACTGGTCATTTGCAGATTTGTCAAAGGAGAAGTTCATCTGATTTTCCTGTACAAAAGGTTCAGAAATATTTTTGGTTTATAAACAGGGATTCGTTTCTTAGGTTCTTTGCCAGTGGTAGACAGTAGCTAAGTAAGCTGTGATGTTCTCCTTCCATCTAGCTGTCGGTCTCTCTTTCTCTGTGTGTGTGCATTACAGGCCTACTGTAACTTCCAGATGAAACATAAATAATATCAACATATCCCAACATTATTTTATGACTGTATCATTGGAAAGTGGCACAATGGTTAGTGGTTCCAATTACACCTGTGGCCATTCCCAGTTTTGTCAGCTTTCATGATTGTTATATTTTATGAAATCTCTTTCATAGTCATAACTGTTCAAAAGTTTAGAGATAGCTAAATTACACTGAATAGGTCTGGCAGTTCTAGGAGAGCAAAAACATTTTGATTGAGATACGATCTAGCTTTTAAATTTACACTAAGTAAAACAGTATAAAAATGTTTAATTTTAATTTGTTCCATATGCCACTGATGAAAACAATGTAATAGGTTTTCCCATATGAGTTTATAAAACATCCAGAGGCTCAGATGCTTCATAATATTCAGCTTTCAGATAGTATATAGTAGGTTAGCAGGATTGATTAAAGTATGTATGAGAGAAATTGACAATAATCTTAAATAACATTTAAGTTTACAAAAACATTCATTTAGAAATCATAAACTATCTACCTAACATTTCGTCATTAATTCAGGCCAAGTTTTAATTTATTTATAACATAAAGTACACAGTATTCCAGAGATTTAGGTTTCTAGCAAAGATGTATGAATGATAAAAGAACGTACCCTGTGAACCTTCGTTAGAGAGCTAAATCTCTTGTTTGCATGTGTTGCAGTTTTTCTGGATTTTTGAAAGCAGAGTTTTAATTATGAAAGCACACATTGTAGCAAATAACAGATTATCATGTGTTGCTGAACTGGTTGTACGGAAGAAATAATCTGTAGAGCAGATCATAGATAAGGGCATAAACATCATTAATTTTACTAGATAGGCTATATAGACATTTGCAAAGGTTAAACACAGACCATCTTTGGCAAAAATATCATTCCAAAAACTCTGTCCAAGGGAGATCTGTACACTGAAACCAGTGGGTTAGCTAAGTCTTTTCCACTGGTCATTTGCAGATTTGTCAAAGGAGAAGTTCATCCGATTTATTATATTTTGTTCTATTTAAAATCAAAGACAACAAAGTAGGTAGGGGGTTAAGCAATTACAGACCAGAAATTCTTTGCAACCACTTACCCAATTCTGGAGTTGGTCAAGAATCACTCAAATATGATCGTTTCTATAGTATTTTAGACCTGGTCAACACACATTATTTTTGAGCATTTTCTGTGTAAAAAATGGAGTAAAAATGGAACGCCAAACTAAAATCCAGAGAGTTTCTGGCACTTTCCCTTTAATGTAATAAAATTGTTTTGTTTTTTTGCTTGTTTAAATGCTACTACTACTATTCTTTAAATTAAAAAAAAATTTACTCTTGCTTTACAGACCACAATGGTTGGAAAGAAGTGTTCTTTCTAGGGTAAAAAAAAAAAATTAAAGGAGGAGATTTTTCTAACGTTATTTGGACCTTTAATTAATCTGATTTAATTATCATAATGTTGAAGTGTAACAGGAAAACAACTAATTGGAAACAAAGTATTTCAACTGAATGGAAATCTTTGGCTTTAGAAGTGTTGCTGTAGAATGCCCATTATTTGATATGTTTCTCCAGGTGAAATCTGGTGGGTTACATTTCTAAATGATGGGCTCCTACCTAAATTTCTTTCAGACTTGTTCATCCTCAACAACAAGAACAATTTTATGCAGACTAAATTATAGCTTTAGTGACATCTCAGTGATTTCAATGAGTTATGGTAGTGCAGGAGAGCATGTGGCTATGTAATTAGAACTTAACAGCTCTTCTGACAATGTACAAACAAGATGATGTTCTTTTTTTATACTTGTCTTGATCTTGTGAGGGTCAAATGAGAGAGGTAAAAAAAAAAAAATCTATTTAAATGAATAGAGATAATTTTAAGTAAACATCTATGCCCAAGCAGATCTGTCAAACATAAATGTGTACTTTATTCCTAATCAATCTGAATAGCAGATTTATACCTATGCATGACTCTCAACATGGACTATGTTATGCCTACAGAAATGACATATCAGCTTCAGCATTACATCTTTACTAGAACTACCTGTGTAGTTATACAGAAATTAACAGAGGGAAAAAGCATGCAAGCTGGTAGGAAGAGTGAATGGGATGGAAATTCAACTTTGTTCTCACGTGTCATTGTCCATGTTCATTAAAGGATGTTATCTTTTGTTGACATATAACAATAGTTGAGCTTTCCCTCTGAGAGTAAAAAAGAAACAAAGGAGAAATTTATGTCTCACTTTTTGGGATGGTGAAATTCAGGTCATGACACTCAGTTTATTCTACTCCCAAGACACAGTGTCATTAAGACTGTATTTTCTTATTTCACAGTTTTTCATACTTCATGCATATTGCTAGATAGTCTCCTGTGTTTTCTCTATAGGAAGGTTAGAAGACACGATCAAGTAAATGGTAAAATCAAAGCATAGATTAAGTGCACTGTAAGGAAAATAGCTACTTTTTCACAACACTAAAGCCAGACACAGAAGTTACAATAAAAGGGAAGAATGTTAACATTAAAAAAAAAAAACCCAAACTGTAAAAATCTTAATAAACTTTCAGATTATTAAAGATATAATGCTTTTAAAGTATTTTGTCCTTTTTTTTTTTTTTTTTAATGAGTATATTTTGTGTTTCTGTAGGATTTTTCAGCTTGGAAAGAGATCTCATGTGTTTTCCTTTGCATTGAATAACAAATTTAAAACTTTGCTTCATTGAATCAACTGGGATGTGCCACCATTGCCTGAGCTCACAATCAGACCTTTGTTATGGGTGAAAAAAAACAAAACCACAAACTAAAACCCAACAACCAAAAAAAACAAACAACAAAAAAACCCACAAAAACCCCAACTACTGCAACTACAAAAGTAGTCATATCAGCAATAGAGAGATTCGTTCTTACTATTCTTTTTGTTGTTTCTACATTTGAAAATATGTTCAGAGTTGAGTCATAAAGTCTGTCTAATTACTCTCAGTGGCTAAAGGCATTCAGTGTTGTCCTTTATAAAGTAAATAAGAGTACATTTACAAGTTAGATTTTAGCATTTCTGAATATTTGTAATCTTCTTTGGTATTTAGAACCCACATTTTTATTGAATAATGAGATGCTTTGCACAGTTTTTGTTTATTTTGTTTTGTTTCAGAATTCATATTTATGAACTATATGTTTGTATGCAAGTGGATTTTGTTAGCCTTAGAAACAAAAGATTCCGATTTTAGGCACATTTTTCCTGCAACAGCAGCTGGAGATCATGAAGAAAATGTATCCCTTGAAGTATGAAGCAAAAGACAAATAAGTAACAGCATCAACTGTATTGACTGCAACAATGTTTCCCATGAATACACTTTGTTCATCTGTCTCTGCTTCCACCATAGAAGATTCATTCTTTACAATAAATGAAACCAGGGATTTTCTAGACAAAGATGGGTATTTCTCCATTAAGGTGTCTTTTGATGCATTATACTTCATCTCCCATAATCCATCTTTTATTTTTTCCAAATAATCACTCCACAAAAATCATAGGGTTCTGTGCAAGAAATTGATAATAAATATAAATTGTTTAAAAATATTTCTAGTTGAGCAAATAATTTCTTTCCAAGTGTAGTCCTTAATAGCTAATTAGATTTTCTAATAGCACTGGTTACCATTGTAGGGATTGTGTATGAAAACTCTTCTATCAGCAAAATTAAAGTATAAAGCATTTAATATAGTGTTTTGTTTTAGTTTTATACTTCACTGGTTATTTTTTCTCTTACTTTTAAAAATGCAGAAACAGACACTGACTTTAAAGGCAGTATATTAACCATTTCCACACTGTAAATTAAGCAGAAAAATGTCAGCTTGGATGGTTTTAGTTGTAGTTAAGAAAATTTAGATTTGCAGCAGCCCAGCTATTTACCTTACAAACTTGTTAGAGAGTCATAACAATGAGAGATTTTTAACATAACCCTTGAAAAACAACTCTTAAAACAACTCAGAATAAATGTTCCAGACCATCAGGGAAATGAGGTCCATTTGATTTTTCTTCCATTGTTTTCTACACGTTTTCAAAACCTGTCCAAGCTGGCATCTTTAGCTGTTTGCAATATCTATGTGTTCCTAGTGAAGCCTGAATCTGTCTTATATAGAAAATCCAATTACACAAACCACGTGATAGCTAAGGGATGCATTTTTCAATAAAAAGATGTGTTCCTTCTCCTGCAATACTTAAAAGTTCTTTCTTCCAGTGCTCTGTTCTTGAAGCCAAACAGGAGATTTCTGGTTAGTGTATAGAAAAAAAGTGTCAGCAATGTTCTTTAAAGTAAATTATAAGACATTGGTCTCTCAGGTTTGGTGACTTCATTTCTTAATGAAAACAACAACTAAAAACAGCTGGATTGATATCTTCTCTGACTGGATGCACTTAAGTCTAAGAGTGAGGTTTATGTGTCAGGCTTATTTCAGGACTTACTTTCGACTTTTGTTTGAAGTTTGTTAACTTGTTTTAGTGTTAGTAATTGGGCATCAAGCTGTCATTTTTGGGTGTGGTCCCTGTGTAGGGCCAGGAGTTGGACTCAATGATCCTTGCGGATCCAAGGCATATTCTGTGTTTCTGTGATTCTGTGAGTTTTATAAACTTCATTGCAGGGGAACCATCTATACATTTTCTATAAACACAAGGTTTCTTGACCTTTTTATTATTTAGTTGTCTGAGCATTTCTGACAAGGTACCTGTTTGCTAAAATAACTGTAGAAAATAAACACAAATATCCTGCATATGGATTAATTTCTGGTTCTCTCATATCCTATCTGTGCACTATAAATACATTTGATATTTATTACATATCTAAAAATACAAGGTCTTAGAACTATCTATTTTAAAATGTAAAACCTGAAATTTGGGAAATATTTTTTCAAATTTAGGAATGAAAAAGAGTATCTAAAAATATAAGCAGACAGCAGCCTTGAAGCTTAAAGTAGGCAGAGATTAAGAAATCATAAAAAATATTTTGAAAGTTTCATAATTTTTAGGATCTCACACATAATTGAATTTGATCCTTGGTAATGCAAAGAACATATGTTAGGGAAACTTTTCTTCTTCACTTCCTCTGCCAGTAATTTTTCCTCCTTTGCACAATTATCTCACATATTTATATCCTGTAGGAGACAGATCTACACCACAGTGCGACTCACCACCCACAGTTAAGCAGAAGTATACTGTCACATGAAAAATAAAGAAATGTGTCCTGTATCAACTGTTTTCCTTTGAATGAAAAAAGAAATATGTTTCCAAGCTTGACAAGTTGTGTATAAACCACAGAACAAATTCCTATTTATTTATTTAAATTCGTCAGCCATCAGGATGATTAAATTTATATATACAAATTATATAATGAAAAGCAGAAAAAAGCAGGTCAAAAAGATGGGTGTAATTACTTCAGTGCTCTTTCTAATTGCCTCCAGACAGAATATCCTCATCTCACGCCACTTAGACAAAATACAATGCTTTAGATGTAGAGATATGCTTATTATTTGCCTTTTCTAGAACACTTGACAAAACAGTATGGTCTTTTTGATGTTGTTTTTCTCCACATTTACATGAATGATAGGCTTCCTTTCCTAAATTATCTTATATCTGTGAGGGAATAAATATACTGAATGTAAGAATAACCATACTGTGTCAGTCCAATGGTCAGTCTTGTCCTATATTTTGTAAAGGGATATGACCAGGAGTGCATGATAAGGTAGGCAGCATAACAAACAAGGGCTGTGTAGAACTATCCTGTGTAGAATTATCCAGGAACACTTCTTTGTCTGGGGATTGTAACTGGTAAACTTTTCCAGAGAGTATTCACCGCTGGTATCTACTAAAGATTTCCTGCAGAAGATTCAGGCTTGTCAGTGCTCCTATCTCATGATGAAGAGAATCACCATCCTCAGAGGCCCATTTATCTCCACTGATTCCACAGAAATGCTTGGCTGAGGGGTTTAAGCATAAATAACAAACTTTCAGTTACCCATGTTATGCTGGATGAGCCACATTGTTAGTGCACTAATCTGTATTTAGAAGCAGTCTGATATGGTCTTATCATAATTGTTTTTTCTTCAGAAGATATAAAAATTAGAGATGAAAATTACAAAATATTTTAATATAGTCTAACTTACATTTAGAAATATGCAACATTTACTCGCCTAAACTTCACCACAAATGTACTTGGTGTTTTATCATAAACATTGTGCAATTGATGGACAGGTTATACAGACATACAAAAAGAAAAAGAGAGATGATCTATTCTGTAAAATCTACCTGGCATAGTGATGCTGTTGTACTGGAAACAGCAGAAACTCAAGCAAGTGTAGTGTCATGCAGTTGGGCCATGCACTTAGTGCCATAGTCTACTAACCACAGTGTTAGTGGATCAAGGGTTGGACTTGATGATCTCAGAGGTCCTTTCCAACCCGTGTGATTCTGTGATTAACATTGTTTAGCTCTAGCTAAACAATGATATATTTGCATATCTCTGGATCTGAGTCTGAACCTGCAAGTCAGAGGGATGCTTTAGCCGGACACTGGGTTCATGCCCAGGCAGGCATGCTGCTTCTTCCTGAACTTCCTGTATACTCTGCTATAACCCTGGGAGAAACTTTCTCAATCTCTCTACACTTGGAGGTTAAATATAATTGTAAGATACCTTTCTGATGGCTTGGCTAAAATCAGCATTAGGGTTGGTTTTAACACTTTTACCACCATCTACAATAATTTGCAAGAAAGATGTCTCCTCATTTATTTGCATAAATGGATTTGAATAGATTTTCAAATTAAACTAGTTTTCATGCAAATGAAATAATATTTTTGTTTTAAAATTAAAAGAAGACACATTTTCATGTCTTCATTTTCAATTGCTGCAAAAACATATTTTGACATAAACACACCAAGTTTCAACAATGGAAAGCTATTTTTAAAAAGTCAGTTCTGAAAAATATCAGTCAGATGTAACTACAAGTCAAAAATATTTTATATGTTTCCAGAGAAAATAACTTTAAAGTTATTGTTATCCTAATATCATGGTCCTTTCAGTTCAAATTTCCCTTTTTGTTTCATTTGGTAGAATTATTAATTCATCTAGAAAAGGGTTATCTGAAGACCAGATTATAATATATTCATTCATGCTCAGTAAGTGCTTAATGCATAGATGACATTACTGAAGTCAGTAAGACAACTCAGAGAAAAAAAATTACTCAATTTCATTGTAAAGTTTTTACTATCAAATAAACTATACTCCTCTGGTTTCTGGAAAACTGTACACACCATTTCTTTTTGCATAGTGCTCTGGATTGAATTTTGCCTGCAGTTTACAGTTCTCTGATTTAGGGTTTCCAGATATGGACTAAATCTCATGTTATAAATGTATCTGATTACTTGAACTTGTCAGTGTGAATTTTATATGCATTTCTTTCTGAAAAAAATACTTTTTTCTTTGTAAAAAAGGAAAGTCTTCTGATGATCACGCTCATATCACCTGCATTTGTTGTTTTCCCAATGCAGGGATCATCTTCAATTTCATTATAGTTCCTATCTCAGTGCATTTTGTAGATCACAGAATCACGGAATAATCCAGGCTGAAAGCAAGCTCAAAGCCATATAGTCCAACCTTTTGCTCAAAGTGGGTCTGGTCAGATCAGGTTGCTCAAGGCTGTGTTTGGTCAAGTCTGTATGCTGCAAAGAAAGAGAGATAAGGACTCCTGTATCCTCTACTGCACTGCTGCAGGTTATCTTAATGATACCTCCAGTGAAGTGAAAATAAGCTTGGGAGAAGTTACACAGAGCATTCAGGGCAGCTGCTGAAACGTAGTACATTGCTCCTTATTCATTATGCATTAATGCCAAAACTAGCCAGATACATTAACTTGTGAAAGTGTTTAACTGTCTAGTGACTCATTTCAGCATCATCATGATAAATCAAAGCCTCCAAAAGATGAACAATAGAGACAAGCTCAAACCAGGAACAAAGGAAATGAGAATAGTGAGAAAACATCTTCCAGTAAATGACTGAGAGCTTATTCTTGAATGCATATGCTATCAAAGTGGCACAAAACCTTTGAACTGTATTCCTAAAACAGATACCATCCCATCAGTTATTAATATCTACTGCCTCTGTTATAGAAAGAAAAGTTGTGACTTTATTTTTAAGGACAAGAAAACCCCGGTGGCCATATGTTTTGATTTCCTTAACATGACTGTAATTTTCTTCAGGCTTGGAAAAATGAATGAAGTTTTTTTTTTTTTTTCC